>CAUYRT010048282.1:0-23541 GCA_963574885.1 Lepilemur ruficaudatus
CCTTGGCCTCCCTGAGTGCTAGGATTACAGGCATGAGCCACCACGCCCGGCCCTTTTTGCTCTTAATCTCAAGAAAAAGGGGAATGTAAACTAGTCCACTAAAGGTGGACCATGCAACATGGCTGAAAATTAGGCCTACCCAGGCCATGGCTTGTCACAATTCTGTCGTTCTGTAAAGCTTAGCCTTAAACAGACCAGGGCTTTTCCCGATTAAAAACTGTATCTTCTGCTTTATCTAAGGCTAAACATATTTCTCCTGTTCCAACCAGTGACCATAGCTAACCAGCTCATCCTACAAAAAAAATTGATTATAAGCATCCTCAAAATGCATTTCCTTTCATTTTAAAATGTTTATTTTCTGATTCACAAAGTAATAATGCTCATGGTAAAATATGCAGAATATAAAACATATAAATAAGCATGAAAAAATCAGTCACACATCTACAATAAGGCAATAATTGCCAATATCCTAATATACTTCCTTTAAGTTCTTTATGTATTTTTTCCTCCACATAATCATAACTCTATATGCAATTTTGTGCCTTGCCTTCTGATTCACATGGTTTCATATTTATCCATGAGTTCTCCCATTTCAAATGTTATCTTGAATAACTGCATAGTAATTTATAGAAACATCAAAATTTACCTAACTTGTCCTCAAAGTATGGCATGTAGGTTGAGAAGCTTGTCACTGTCGATGCAAGCCATCTGAGTGACAGGATGGTGTGATTGAAACAGCAGTGACATTGCAATCAAATTCTAGATGTGAGACCTGGGTCAGCCACTTGTTCCTGCTTGTGTGACTTTGGGCAAACTACTTAATTTATCTGAACCTAAGTTCCTTTCCCCATGTATAAAACAGAGCCAGTAATGTCTACTTCACTAGGTTGTTCTAAATCAGGAGTTGTCAGACTACAGCTCAGGGGCTAATTCCAGCCCACTATCCATTTTTGTAAATAAAGTCTCAACAGAACATAGCCATCCTCATTCATTTATACATTGAGTACGGCTACTTTAGCACTACAAGGGCAGAGTGGAATGGCTGTGACAGAGACATGGCCTGCAAAGCCTAAAACATCTGGCCCTATATAGAAAAAGTTAGATGACTCCTATTCTAAATAATGGGCTGGAAAGTAACTATGTAGACAGAAGAAGCTTACCCAAATGTGAGAGATTATTCATAGCAGAGCTCTCGGACCACAGCAGGCACTCACTAAATATTTGTTCAAAGGAAGTGTAACCAGATGGAGAACTTTGTTCACCAGAATTCCTGCATTCTGTAGGATAGGTCAGATTTGGGGAGGAACATGAAGAAGGAGGTGATTCAGAGAAGCAGCAGGGAGGACCCTGTGGAGAGAGGGAGAAAAGGAACTTTTAACATCTGGGAAACTATGGGGTCAAGGAGAACCGTGTGAAGAGGTTTCGAAGCTTTCTGGATAATGTTCTAAATAAAATTCCTGTGCAGTCCAATTAAAGTAATCCATAGTAAAGATCAACACTATTCTTTAAGACTTTCAGAGTAAGACCAGTGTTTATTTATTTCAATTCAGTGTAGGGATTAGATCACAAGGAGTATAGCTTTCAAATAGATTATCAAATGAATGGGATAAAAACAAGTCACTCTGCCAGTATATACATGGAAGCTATGTAACTGTCATTCTCCAAGTCCTGTCACTCATTTATCATGTAGGCTAGGAACATCATGGTTTTGTTTTCCTCAAAAAACCTTCATTTTAACAAGCTCCATCACCAGTTGTCTTTTTTTTATAATCATAGCTTTCTTGTGTTACAATTCACATAACATACAATTCACCCGTTCAGAGTGTATCATTCAATGGTTTTTAATATGTTTGTAGTGTTGTGCAACCACCACTACAATTAATTTTAGAACATTTTCATCACCACAAAAAGAAACTCTGTACCCATTTGTAATCACTCCCTTTTCCCCACAAACCTTTCAGCCCTCCTAGTCAACCACTAACCTGCTTCTGGTTGCTCTAGATTTGCCTATTATGCACAAAATCATATATGTGGTCTTTTGTGACTGGCTTCTTTCACTTAGCATAATGTTTTCAAGGTTCATTCATATTATAGCATTTATCAGTACTTCACTCCTTTTTATTGCTGAATAATATTCTCTTGTATGAATATAGGACATTTTATTTATTTATTCATCAGTTGATGGAGGTTTGTGTTGTTTCTACTTTTTGCTGATGTGAATAATGCTGCTATGAACATCTGTATACAAATTTTTGTATATGGGTATATTTTCATTTCTCTGGAATATATACCTACAAGTAGAATTGCTGAGTCATATGATAATTCTTTTCCTGAACCCACTCCAGCATTGGGCATTTTAACTTAATTTTTTACTTTGCTAGTTTCAGAGGCAAAAATATTTGCATTTTCTCAAATAGTAATAACATAGGACTTTTGATGAGAGGTGCTCATTGACGTATTTTTTTCTTTGTGAGTTCCTTAGTCCTACTCTGCCCCTTTTTCTTTCTTTGAGACAGCATCTCACTCTGTTGCCTGGGCTAGAGTACAGTGGTGTCCCCACAGCTCACTGCAACCTCAAACTCCTGGACTCAAGCAATCCTCCTGCCTCAGCCTCCTGAGTAGGTGGAGCTGTAAGCATACACCACTGTGTCTGGATAATTTTTGTATGTTTTGTAGATACAGGGTCTCACTATGTTGCCCAGGCTGGTCTAGAACTCCTGGCCCCAAGAGATCCTCATGCCTTGGGCTCCCAAAGTGTTGGGATTACAGGTGTGAGCCACTGTGCCTGGCCTACTCTGCCCCTTTTTCTATTGGAAGCCTCATTTTTTTCCCTGATAATTTGTAAGTTCTCAAGTGAGGTCCCAGAGGCAGTCTATGGGTAGTACATTAAATATTGGATATTTTTACTGGGGGAAGGGCATGTCTATCAAGTTAAACAAAAGGAAGTGAGAAAGCATAACTATTATCCATGAGACCCACTCCTTTCTCTGCTTGAAAAAGAAAATCCTACATTGGCCCACTTAGAAGTACTCTCTGCCGCCCCCTCCAAAAAAGGTCCAGCTGGGCTTTAGTGGTAGAGACTAAAAAAGGAGGGAGGGGATAAGAGGACTTTTTTACAGGGTTTTTAGTTACGAGAGGAAAAAGAGCAGACTGGATGTGAGGAAACGGATGGGAATGAAAGGTAGAGATTTAACAAAAAATGTAAAGGGTCATATATACCTTTCATTATATTTAAGAAGAAATGCAAGATAATTTTGAGTTATTTAAAGATCTCTCTTTTATGGCCCAGCTGGTTTCTCTAGTTGCGACAATGCTTTAAGTTCACACTGTGGCTTGCTTCATAATCTGTAAATATATGATGATTAAGAATTTCTGGGCCTGGGGTGGAGGGGATTCTTTCTAGTAAAGCTTTCCTTTAGTGGAATGTAAAGTTGTGTGGCAGATAAGGCTAGGGTGCTCATGTGTTCAAATGACCATTTACCAATGAAATGGAGAGTCATGTTAGACAACAAGCAGATCATCAGATCATCAGTCAGTATCCCTTGCCACCAATCTGGCTGTGAGAGTCCCTGAGTACCAAAAAACCCAAGGTGCATCCTTTATATAACGTAGCATACTTTCTATTCTAAGGTAGCTTAGATAAAATGCAACAATATTGATTTTTCTTCAATCTCATAAAGCTAAGGGTTTTAAATATCTTGAGGTCTGTAGCTGTTAAGAAATCTTGAAAAATTCTCTAGTTTAATCCTTTTATTTTACTTCTTTGATCAAAGTAGCATATCAATAAATGTTTTAAATGTACGTATGTGTTAAAATGATGTGAAAAAGACTATGGAGATTTTGACTGTCGTTTTTGTTTCTATCTTTAGAAACTCAGAGAAAAAAATTTCTGGTGGAAAATAAAATCATTGGGTGGAATGGTATATCAAACATAGGGAAGTAACACTCAGATGCCAATTGTCCTTCCACTTTCAAGCTACTGTCCAGGAACAGAGGAAGAATTCAGAGCCACGGTTTTTTTCTTCCTTTTCAGAGAGGCGGGGCTTAAGATTTAGTCTGGAATTCAGATGCCTATTGATGACTGCTCTGTGGCAGCTATCCCAAGAGAACAAACAGCTGCTCTGCTCATTATTTCAAACCACACCAGGGTAGCAGCTTGTGCTTCGAGATGGAAATCAATATGTATCCTCACAGGGAGTCGTGCTTTCAAGGACCTCATGTAAGTAATTAGGGATCCGATAGAACTTTATTACTGAAATTGCAATGAGAAAAAGAGGAAAATTACAAGGAGGAAGAAGAAAGCTTTGCTTTTAAGTCTATCGCATCCATCATTTTTTTAAATGTCTTGTTTGTTTTTTACTGCTAACTCAGGTTAGTCATTCGGTGGCTACTATTTATTTCTCAGTTACTGTGCTTTTAAAACTCATGGTCTCTTTGCATTTCCAAACTGAATGCTGAAAATGAACTCTTCCTCCAGATTCCTGACACTTTCATCAGATAAAGTGGGTTTGCTTTTATTTTTTGAGTTCTTTGCCTCATAAATAGTTTATTTGCAAAAGATGCAATGTTTGCTGCAACTATTTTAATTTTTTCCTTTGCTTTTGAAACACAGCATTTAGAGCTGCCTAATTTGTACTTCTTTCTCCCCATTTTATTTACCTATTGACTGACAACATTGGCAGGGGTGTGTGAATGTCCATTTACTTTGAGTTAATTAGTATCTAAGTCAAATAAAAAAGAAATTACCATGTTTATCAATAGATAAATGTGTCATATAGTGTGCTATACTATAATGTAGTTTATTTAACCTAAATTTTTATTGAGGCATATGGAAATGCAGATGTTTTCAGAAATCATTATCACATTTCAATTGATTAAAATATATATACACATAAATTCAAGTAAAAGGTCACCTGTAAGGAATGGCTTATAGAAACTTTTCAATCAGATGATGTCTTTCCTATAATTATTTTCAACACAATTTACACTAATGCAGTAACAGACCTAACCTCAGTTTGCCTTCTTCAATAAGAATTTTTATTTTTTATTTTTAAGTGGCACTTACATTTAAATTTAAATCCAAGGTCAGACTTTCTGAGCTTATAGCTGGAACTTAAAAGTTTTTTCCTCATGTATTTAATGAAATCTAAGAAGTGGTTGTTTCTAGTTACAAAGGCAATAGTTGCTCTAACTCAGCTCTCCACCCATTTTTCCTATCACTGACTTTTTTAAAATGCAGTTTGAAATCACCATTTCATTCACCTGCCTAATGGTGGTGGTTTCTATGACCACATCAACTCTGAAATACTACATGTGGCCTTTAAGTTACCTTCTAAGGTACTCTCCCACGTAATAATTCTAATCATATTTTCCAGTATCTCTCAGAAAACTTTTCTCCTCTCAGGCTGGTTTCCCCTGTATGCCATTCTCATTCCCATTTTACATAGTGTCCCAAAAGCTGTCATACATAGGGGAAATGGCAATTGTATATTTTGTAAATAAAGGTACATTTAGCTATGGTTTCCCATTTTCCCTATGTATGGTGACTTTTGGGACACCCTGTATTACCTTCAATCACATCACGTTCTCTTCTAGGAAAATACTCTTTTAAAATGTAAAATTGATAGGATTTCAGGGCACACTGAATGTGAAAAGGAGAAATTAAGGTCTCCCAAGTTACTGGGTAGATGATAATACCATTCACTGAGAATGAGAATGGAGGAGAAAGTCCAGGTTTATGGGAAAGAGGAAAACTTAATTTTGGATGAATTGATTTGAAGGGCCTGTGGAACACATCCAAATAAAGGTGTCCTATAAGCAATTGGGTATTTGGGTTTGGACTGAGAAGACTAGGCTAGAGATTCAGATCCATGAATAATTTTAAATGATTGTTTGTTAAGCCATGCAAGTGGATGAGACCATGCTGGGTATATTCTAAAATAAGATATAAGAAAAGCTAAATACAGAATCCTAAGAAATATTAACTTTTATGTAGGGGTTTGAGGAAATATCACAGCCAGAGAGGTTGGAGGTAGGCAGGAAATCAGATATCTTGGAAGCCCACTATGTAGAATATCTCAAGAATGAGGCAGTAACCAAAAGTGTAAAAAAGGGGGATTAAGAGAAGCTGGAGGGCAGAAAAGACTAGGTGAATGGGCAGCTAGAAAAAGTGAGTTGGAAAAGAGGGAACATTCCAGGAAAGCACCAGTGAATATTTAACGTAAAGTGCCAACAGACTGAAGTCCCTGGGCTTCCATAGAACTTTACACACTATTAAATTAAATTTAATAATGTCTAAGAGTTTAATTGTCTAACGCTTAGACAACTGCTATATGAAAAATAATATAAAAGAGTTATGAATTGACTAAGAGTAAAAGTATAACCAACTGGGAGCCAGGGGCAGAAAAATCTGGTGAAACAGGTAGGACAAGAAATGTAGTTGGGTGCTTTGGGCTAAGAGTGAGCAGTGTATTTCAAAACAGATGTAAAGTTTATGGAGTGAATTATGCCTATCACAAATCTGTTTCTCCAGTCCATATCTTTCTCCAGATCCTCAATCTCATGAAAATGTCCTGTGGGTGCTGCAAACTCAACGTTTTCAAAATTAGAGCTCATTATCTTCTCACCTGCTCTAACCCATCTCTAAATCTGCTTCTCCTCTATTTCAGATAACAGCATTACCTGTCACCCAGTTGTCTGAAGCAGAAACCTCTCATTTCTGTCATCAAGTTCTGTCCATTTTTTCTCCATATTCTTGCGATTCTATCTTCTCATTCTTAATTCCCATCACTACTGCTTTAATTCAGGTCCTGAAATATTATTCCTAACTACTATACCTTCTTCTAGTCCTTCCTCTTCTTCCCAATCTAGCTTTCATAATTCTAATTATGCAAATCTGATTTCCCTGATTAAATACTCTCCCAATTATAGTGAGGAGAAAGTCTGATCTCCTTAGCATGACATCATGCAAAGCCCTTGCTGACCTGGCCTTTACTCCACATCTTAGCTGCATCTCCAGTTACTTTCTGCCTCCATTTCTTATAACATCACCAAATTTCTCCTTGCTCTTCAACTCACCAAGTTATTTAAAAAACATTTTTTTTTTTTTTGTAGAGATGAGGTCTTGCTATGTTGCCCAGGCTTGTCTCAAACTCCTGGCCTCAAGTGATCCTCTTGCCTTGGACTCCCAAACTACTGGGATTACAGGCACCACCATGCCCAGCCACCATTCTCTTTTATGTTTGATTCATTATAAAGACTGAGCAATAGTACTGCACTACTAAGATCATAAGCCTAGATAGTGGAGGATGGTCAATTGAGGAAGATGAATACAAGTGACTTGGCCTAGCCATAGAAAAAAGAATAGGAATGGCAATGAATCTTTGGTAAGTAATGTGATCCTCCTCTGACACAATGCTTATTGACTGTGTTTCTTAAATAAGGTATGATTCAAAGAACTATCAGGGAGGCATGCATACCTAACAGGGCTAATTTCAAGGAATTTATGATCTAATTAAAGAAATAGGCCATATATAGGGAGGTGACTAATGTGACTCATTTTCTTGGGTTCCTTATAACACATTAGATGCATAATTTTACAGTCACAAATAAATACATTCAAAGACACCAAGTAATTACTAATAGGTAAGAAATGGGTATTCAAGATAAGTGCTACAGGAATTCAGAGGAGAAAGAGATTATTTTGGGATAGGGTTCAGAGTAGCTTTTACAGCAGAGATAGCATTTGAAGCCTGAGTAGGCTGGAGTATGTATCCAAGGATTTATCTACATAGAAGTAAAAATGGAAGGCTTGAGAGTGAATGAAATTCTAAAAGATAGAGTATGTAGAAGATCAGGAGCAGAGGTTAATCATAAGAGAATGCTCATGTTTAGGAGCATGAAGAGGGTAGGGAAGAAAAACAGAAATGATTTGAAAGGTAGAATTAGATTGATTCCAAAGTAGGAGCATGAAAGACATGAGGAGAGAGAGGTTGGGGCCTTCTGTTCATGCCTAGGCTTTATAGATGTTGATTATGTATATTTGGATGTGTCTTAAGTATCCATGTAGGTGTTAAGAAGCCCACCTAAGTATTCCAAAGGAATGGCCATGTGGGATCCCAGCTTCATCCTTAGCTGCATGCTGACCACAAAATGTGGGCTATTATTCTTCAGTTTCAGGGGTATTAGACCAGTACCTTGGCTGTTTGCTTAGCCTATGCTGGGAAATCATGAAATTTCCCCAAAGGCTTGTTGTTGGTACAGAGTGCTGTTGATCTTCGCTAGTTCCTTTAAAGTCCAAAAGAACATACTTCCCATATAACTTTTAATACGCAGTTATTTTAGAACATAATTATGTTGATCCAACTTTTTATGACAAAGTTAAAGGCAAACTAGTTTTTAACACTTTTCTAGTTCTTCTGGAATAGCTGTGCCAATTAAACTTTCTGAACTTCCATTAGTCAGGGATGACTAAGCCCTGTTGGGCTTGCTTCATTTCCCTAGCAGCCAGATAAGAAATAAATAATTTATTGGTTTAAAATATGATACTTTCATAGTCCATAAAGAAAAATACATTTAAAAATCCTAATAAAGGGCGATATTTCACAAAAACAAACACAAAGTCATTATGTTTATTTGTACCTCTCTTCTATAATTGGAAAAGCTAGCATAGGGATAGTTCACCACTATGTGTGCTCTAAAAACTGATTGGCTGCCATGATAAACTGATTAGTAATTGGGGCTATGAATAGTGATTAAATGGTCCTAAAATATGAATTTTACAAAGGATTCTCTTCCAGTTAAAAGTATCTTAATCAGTACATTTGTAAGCATACCTCTCAATTTCATGCTCCTGCAATCCTAAAGTTGACCCATATACTTCAGAGTGTTACTGAATTATTTTCAGCCAATATAATCTTAATCCTTACATACTTTTCCTAGGGGAAAAGAACTGCTTTCCCTATGTAGTGTAGCCTCATAAGGCTACTTGGCGCAACAGGAGCAATTCTTTTTCCAGGGAGGCTATAAACAATCTGGCTTATGCAGTGATATCTGGTTTGAACAGTGGTGCAACCTCAAGTAACTTTGCCTTCTGTGCTTTGGTCTTTTTGTCTATAAAATGAGGGTTATAGAATCTTAATCTTAATCATAACATCTTAATGTTGTTATGCATACTGAGTGAATACAGGTAAAGTATTTACCTATACATGGGTGGAATTTACAGAGAGGCAGAGTACTTTAAATAATTAAATCACCAAATAAAAGAACAAGACAAGTCCCTGTTATAAGAAATGTTCCCAAAAAAAAAGAAAGAAAGAAAGAAATGTTCTCGAAGTGGCCAAATGAGTATCTGTCAGGGATGCTGTAGAAAGGTTTTCCCCTTTGATGAGAAGGTTGGATATGATGATCTCTAAAGGCCTGGGGGTCATTGATAGTCTAATAATGCCCTTAATGCTTGAAGTTATATTTCTGCTTATAGAGTAGTCTACAGAAAAATCTAATTTTTGTTATACTACAAAGCCATAACTACTTTTTTTCAGTTTATAGAGTCCTCAGACTAAAGTCAAATGAAGCCAAATCAAAGAAAACTTAACTCATGGGGAAGATTTTTGGTATGTTAATTCACACTGTTAAATAGCAATCCAGCAATAGAAATCCAGAAATGTAATATTATTTACCCATAGAAAAGTGATCTTAAGAAGCCAAGAGAAAATGCCTCCTAAGGCTCTTGGCTGCAACCTGATCTCAAGAAAACATATGAGAAAATACTAAAAAGAAGGTCATTTCATTTAAGGTTAAATGATTCCATGAACACAGAACTACCTGACTACATATGGAAATATAAAATTCTCAATATTGGTAAAACAAACACAAAACTTAGAAGTGGCTTAGTAAGTATGCACAAATTCTCAAAATGTATGATCTATTGTTAAAAGTATTTATACTTACAGTTACATTATTTCTAGCTATAATGTTAAGCATTAAATATTTTAAAAACACACTTCAGTATAATTTACAAACAAAAAGTCACATATATTAAGTGTATATCCAAATTTTTAGAAACTAAACTTTCTGGGTGTAAGCAGCATCCAGATTTTAAAAACTGAAAATTAAACATTATTTTTGAAGTTAATTTTCTTAACTGTTAAGAAAAAAATTAATGTTCTACTCTGGGTATTTGGTGGTATGGCATGTAACGTTAAAAGCAATATGCCCCTCCACCTTCATGAATGGGTGAAAAAAAAAAGCAATATGCCTATTTTAACTTTCAAGTGCCTTTCCATACCACTTGTGGTAGGCAGAATAATAGCTCCCCAAAGATATCCACGTCTTTTTTTTCCCACCCCATTCCACCCTCGATATCCACATCTTAATCCCTGGAACCTGTCAGTATGTTACCTTACATAGCAAGAGGGAGTTTGCAGGTGTGGTTAAGGATTTTGAGCTGGGAAAATTATTCTGGTCTATTGGGTGGACCCAAGGTAATCACAAGAGTATTTTGAAGTGAGAGAGAGAAGCAGGAGAGTCAGAGATGTGACAATGGAAGCAGAGGGCAGAGAGGCCACAAAAGAAGGAAGGTGGGCATCCTCTAGAATAGCGGTGGGGAACCTTTTCATGTTGGAAGTCCACATTAATTTCGCTGTAACCAAATAACGCCACAGTCAAGAAATTTCAATTAGATATACTTAAAAATGTATATTATTTTGTAAAAATCTAACTCCTATGTACTTAATTTCAAAAATGAAAACTATTTGTTAATTTTAACGTTAACAAACCTTTTAATGACTTTGTTGTGTCTGCTTTTTGTTGGAAAGTATTTGAATATTTGGTTGCAGCATGGAGGTCCACAGTTTCAGTTGATCCTCTAGATGGGTTTCAGTCATTTATGACCTTACGGGCATCTTGATCTGGGTTAGGTAGGAGAATGTAGATTCACAGCAATAAGTGGTTGAAAAGCAAGAAAGCATTTTTCAGGCATATTGCCAAAGGCATAAGTATTCTATTGCATTTTTTCCACATTTCAGTTGGATCTTTCTCAGCATCAATGACTTTAAAATGCCCTCTACTGAGAGCTCAATCCATTCCATCTGTAGTTCTTTAGGTGCCTTGATGATATCAACTAGGTGAGGCTGAAATGCTAATTTGAGTGTGATGTCATGATGCTCAAAGTCAGTGAACCTTTCATTGTATTCTCCAATTAATAGGTCTAAAACAGGTGCATATTCTTCAAATGATTTGCATATATCATCCTGCTCATCAGTGACCTTTGCTAACTGGTGAAAATGTTCATCTGAAATTTCCTTTTGAAGAAGAAGTGTTTTACAAAAGATAGCCTTTTTTGAAATGCTTGGAAATTTTTACCCATATCATATATAGACTTAGATTTTACCTTGCAAGGAAATATTCAAGTAATTTTGATTTGACATGGTATCACACAGAAATGCTACATTCCTATAGATATCTTCTTTCAAAAAAAAAGAAACCTTTCAATAATTCACGTTGCTGATTTTGTTCTTCATAAAATTTAATTATCAGCTCTCGCAGAGATAAAATTTTGGCTAACACCTGTCCCTGTGATAACCAACACACTTTAGAATGATACAGCAGGCCAGCCAAGGTGGCTCATACCTGTAATCCTAGCACTGTGGGAGGATCGCTCAAGGTTAGGAGTTGGAGACCAGTCTGAGCAAGAGTGAGACCCTGTCTCTACTAAAAATAGAAAAAAAAATTAGCTGGGCAACTAAAAATAGAAAAAAAAAATTAGGTGGCCGTGATAGTGTGCCTGTGTAGTCCCAGCTACTCAGGTGGCTGAGGCAGGAGAATGGCTTAAGCCCAGGAGTTTGAGGTTGCTGTGAGCTAGGCTGACGCCATGGCACTCTACGCCGGTCAACAGAGTGAGACTCTGTCTCAAAAAAAAAGGAATGATATGGCAAATCCATACTGAATACTTCATCATTCAACTTTAGCATGTTAGGAAACTGAGGATGCCATGTTGCATTTACAGGAATATAGTTAACAATACTTATAACTTGTTGCAAAGTGTCACTTAAAATTGTAGTTTTAGCACAGAGATTTTGTTGATGCAAGATACAATAAAAAGAAATGAGAGCATCTGGCTAGAGTGCAGTGGCATCATCATAGCTCTCTGCAACCTTCAACTCCTGGGCTCAGGCAATCCTCTTGGGGGCTCAGCCTCCCAAGTAGCTGGGACTACAGGTGCGCCACCATGCCCAGTTAATTTTTTCTATTTTTAGTAGACATGGGGGGCTCGCTCTTGCTCAGGCGAGTCTTGAACTCCTGACCTCAAGTGCTCTTCCTGCCTCAACCTCCCAGAGTGCTAGGATTACAGGCATGAGCCACTGTGCCCAGCCGGCTAATGCTTTTTTTTTTTTTTAAATCTGTGCAATAAACCCTTCATGTTTTCTTGTCATGGAAGATGTACCACCTGTATATACACTCACTAAATTTACAAAATTCAGTCCAACTTCACAACATTTATCTTGAAAGTTGTTGAAGATACCTATTCCCCGTGTTCTGTTCATAAGAGTGCCCAAAGCAAGTAATTCTTCATAGCAAAGAAAATCTTCTGTTATGACTCGAATGAAGTATAAAACCTGTGCCCAGTAAGTACTGTCAGTTGATTCATCCAAAGCAATTGACTAATACACATTTTCCTTTTGAAGTATTGCATGAAGTTTTTCTGTTAAGTTGAAGCCTAATTCATGCTGCCAATCAGTTATGGTTCTCCTTGAAAGGGGCAGTTGTTTGTACTTTGAAATGTTATCGGGGTCTAAGCATCCTACAACTTGGATAATGCATTCTTTCATAATTTCTACATCACTGAATGGCTTCCCTTTTTTCCCCAAGATGTAAGCTACTTTATAAGTTGCTTCACTAGCATTATTTCCAGGCCTTATTGCTGCTTGAATGAAATAAGAGCAGCTGGATCTGCTCATACTGCTTTGAAAGAATTATCTTTGCTTTTTATCTTTTAATTTCTGCAATACAAGCTTTTGTGCCTCTTCCTCTGATTTAAAATATTTGAGGTTCTTATGAGTGTTATAATGCTGATGAACATTGAATTTCTTTAATGTTGATATGGCAGTATCACAAAGGAAGCAAATCATCTTACCTTTAGCAGAAACAAGATATTGCAATTCCCAATCCTTATTAAAAAGTCTATTTTCTTCCTTTAGCGTTCTCTTGGTCTTCTTTGACATGAAGGGCTGTTAAGCAGACAGAATTAAAAAATACTGTCAAGCTGTGCAACTATTCACAAATTCCACTTCAAACAGAAACATAGTCCACCATTGTCAAAAGCTGGTCACAGACTGGCGTACTCGACCCCCATCAATTCTCACCAACCAGTCTCGTGGGGTAGTGGTGCCAGTCAGGTGGGGGAAGTTAGAACTAAATCATGAGTGTAGCAGCTGTCAATTTAGCTCTTATGGCTTACTAATATTCTAATTATGCCAATAAATCTGGGAGGACTTTTTCATTTGAAACTTATTTTATTCTTTGGTATTTGAAATACGTTCATTGTAAAAATAATAATATAAAAGATGAAGAAAAATGTATTAATAAAAATAAAAGGATTTGTTCTGTAAAATTTGGATTCAGTCAAAAGACCACATTTAAGGACCTAGAAAGCCACATGTGGCCTTAAAGCTGCAGGCTCCCCACCCCTGTTCTAGAAGGAAGGCAACCCTACTGACACCTTGATTTTAGTCCCTTGAAACCCATTCTGGATTCCTAACATCCAGAACTGTAAGATAATAAATTTGTGTTGTTTTAAGACACTAATTTTGTGGTAATTCGTTACAGCAGCAATATGGAACTAAAACACTGTTTATAGTCTGGTCAGTCTGTGTCAGATTCATGTTATCTCATTGCCTATTTAATAGCTTCTTATGTCTATCTCATAGGCATCTCAATCATATCATGTCCTGAATTAAAACTTTCTTTCTTTCTTCCCAAACCTGGTCACTCTGCTAGCCCTTCTCTTCTTAGTAAATGGCACAAACACCCAATTACTA
This sequence comes from Lepilemur ruficaudatus, assembly GCA_963574885.1. Lineage (NCBI taxonomy): Eukaryota > Metazoa > Chordata > Mammalia > Primates > Lepilemuridae > Lepilemur > Lepilemur ruficaudatus. The sequence continues at coordinate 14,037 of CAUYRT010048282.1, forward strand.
ATGGCAGAAACCTGGAAGTCATTTTTGATTTCTTCCTTTTCTCTGTAATCCCTTTATAGCTAATCCATAATTAAGTTTCATCAATATTACTTTCAAAATGTATCTCATATCCATCCAATTCAGTTAAATTTCACTGCCACCATTCTTGATTCCCATCCAATCCATTCTCCACACAGCAGCCAAAGTGAAATTTGATGGCACTTCCTTGCAGAAACCCCTTAATGTCTGTCCCTTTGTGGCTGATGTGACCCTTTCGTGGCTCCAAGCTAGCTGCACAGGAACTAACAGTTGACACGTATTCTGCAAATTAGAGCTTCAGTATTAATTGAAATACATCACAAACTGCAAAAAAATTGATGACATTCGAAATTTGCTGTATAGCAAGAATTCTCAATGAGCTGTTAGATTGTTTAAATAGTTTCATCTGTGGTAAATTAATGGCTATGGTTGAAAAATTTTTTTTTTACTGTTTTCTATCATCAACTCAAAGTTTCCTCTCAATGGTGACTCAGGAATTTGAAAAGATCATTGAAATGTCTTCAAGCCTGATGCGCCTGTAATCACAGCTACTCAGGAAACCGAGGCTGGAGAACGGCTTGAGTTGGAGTCTAGCCTGGGCAACATAGCAAGACATCTCTTTAAAATAAAATAAAATAAAATAAAAGGTCTTTCTCAGGAATTGTGCGATCTTTTTCCTGACAGTTTTTCTACCGGGACGTCTCTGGGCCTTGAGACTGGCTGGGGTTCCCTGCAGCAGGGGTCAACGCTGTGCTGATTACAAAGATCAGTATCTGCCTCGTCTTGGTCAGCATTCAACACTCCAGAGTGGCAGACACGGCAGGGAGTGGCAGGGCGGCTACAAGACAGTATCGTTTTGGTCCTCGTCTACGAAACGTCTGAGGGAGAGGAAGGCCTAAGAGATGCCCCGTTGGGTGCAAGGCCAAAGCAACTACCCCGTGGGGGACCTTGGGTTTCAGTGCGCCGGTCGCAGGCAGAGGAGAACGCTTCGCGGCGGGAACAGAGGCTGGCAAGAGAGCTCCGCCGCGGCCCTAAGAGCCGCCAAAACAACCGGAGACTCTTCGCCCTCCCGCACAAGGCCTCCTCTTCCAAAAGCCGTTGGGGAGGAGGCGGATCGTGTCCGAGGAACAGCCAATCACAGGAGTCTTCTCAGGGGACGTAAGGGCGCGTTCGCCGATTCGGCGCTCCGGGTGGGTGTGGCGGGGCGTGCGAGTAACGGGGCCAGGGTCGAGCGACGAGTCATCGACCCACGCACCTGAGTTGCGGAACCCGAGGGCGGGCTTGCGCCCCGCCTGCTTTCCGGCGCTAGGTTAGGCTCTTGCCCCAGGAACGCGGCGAGGGCGGCGGCGCGGGAGCGAGCTTCAGACCGTAGTCTGGTGAGAGCCGCGCGTCAGCGGGAGACTCGGGGAGAGCATCCTGCCTGAGGGCCTCTTCCTCCAGCTTGCTACCCCCAGGCCTCAACTCCGCCGCCGCCGCCGCCGGCAGCTTCCCACCCACCGCGCCCCCCAGGCCCGCACCCCGACCTGGTCCTCGCCCTATGTCCCGCGGGCCTACGTGATAGGGCCCTTCTTTGGCTCTGGCTTGTGGCCCGCGGAGCAGACAGCCTCCGTGTGGGCCCGGATGAGTAGGGGCGAGAGGCATAGAGGGAGGCCTAGCTTGGCTCCATCTCCTGGGGGAGTGCTGTCCAGACCAGCAAGGAAAGATAGTGTCCCGCTGTGGAGGTGTGCGAGAGAGGATGCAGAGCTGTTTGGCAGACCGGGTGTAAAGGACTGGGCTAAAAGATGATCTTGAATGTACCCGCCCTACTCTAAGTTTATATTCTGAGTCTGGGCTTCCTTGAAAGTTTGATAAGCGTTTCTTTTTTTTCCCCCAACCCTGAGCACGCTTGTAAAATTGTTAGAACACAAGGAAGTGTTCTTTGCTCCCCTGATAGGAGGGGTGGGGTACAGTTTAGCAGTATAGATAACTGGTTAAACCAACTGTAGAAGCTTTGGAAGGAGAAACCAAACTGAATTACAGCTCGGGAGTAGGGTTCTGAGTTTCAGACCACTTTATATAGGCGTTTATTTCTTATTCCTGTGAGTGTCATCCTCACTGCACTGAAGGAAGGGTGATTTATCATGTTCTCTTCAAGGAAGCTTAGCTCTCATGGACGTTTATGGAATGAACAGACACAAGGCAAACACTGGGTGTGGGACAGTGTCCTGAGTGCTGAAGTCATTCAGATCTGGGTTTGATTTTTGGTTCTGTCAATTAATTATGTAAATGTGATTTGGGGCAAAAAATTATTTTCTCTGTGCCCCCGTCTGTAAAAAAAGATGGCTAATAAGAGGGCTGTGAGGATGAAATGAGTAAATGCTTGAAAAACTGTTAGCACAGTATTTGGCATTTCTGAAGTGCTTAGCCGAAGTTTACTGTTACTGTTGTCTCCTCTTCAGTGACTACTTGAACCAAGTGTTTATTATTTTAAATTGATTGGTTTTAAAAAATTCTCTTCACAAAGAATTCTTTTTCCACAGTTGAGCGGGACATTTTTCTGGAAAGCATTGTTCACCTGTTGTCAGTATTTATAACTGACAATCTTGGGTTGAGAGAATGCAGAAAGTGATCTTCAGGAATTGGGTTTCTTAGGATTACCAGTGAGTTCAAGATGAAGGCATACTTCTCCATGAATCATCAATCAATCAATCACCTATCATCTATCTGTCTATCTTTTGGTGGTTCTGGGTACAATTGTGGAATTGAAGAGTGAAATGGATGCTAATATCCAATCTCTCCATCTGACTTTCTGAGCTTTAGGCTTGAGGGAATTATGGACAACATACCAACTTCACAGCGTTTATTTAAAAGATTTCTTGTTTTTAATAATGAAATATTTCAAATATTCGAAAAGGGATAGAAGTCAATATGATACCCTCTATCAGTCACCAAGATTTAATACATAATAACATGTTGCCATGTTTGTTTCTGATCTTTGCTTATATGATTTTTTATTTTTATTTTTTTATATGATTTTTTAAATGTTTAGAGAGCTAAAGCCCTTTCATCTCCATTTTCTTTACCCTTCCCTCCCTCTCCAGAGGTAAGTACAATATTTTCCTGAGTTGGTATGTAATTTTACTATATATAAATAAACAATATGTAGTAATGTTTTGCATATTTAAAATGTACAAATGGTAGCCAACTCTTTAGAATTTACTGTTTTCTCCAGTGCTGTTTTTGAGATTTATCAATATTGACAAAAATAAAGACATAATCCATTTTATTTATTCATTTTTTTTACTTAGCCTTAATTTGCAACTCATCCATTTGTTTTAATTGTTGTTTAGGATTCCATTGTGTAAAGAAATTAGTTTTGTTTGTTTTACATTGCACTTTATGCAACTTAGATTCCCCTATTGTAGATTAAGTCCATTTTGTCACATTTATTCATTTCATACTGATGATGAAGACTCTGGCCATAGTTCCCAGTATAAAAATGTATTTTTGGGCACAATGTCTTATCCAGAACAAATAACAACATATATTGAGCAGAGAAAAGATTTTTATTAATTTTGTTTCTAGTGCTTCTGTTTGGGAAAGTTGGGTGAGATCTGCTATGTGGTCTAGTGTCATGTACTAGATTGTAAATTCCTAAAAATCAGAAACTAGGTCTTTTTCAGCTCCATGCCTTTCTTGGTTTTCTTCACAGTACTCTGCACAGAGTAGATACTCAATAAATGTTTGTGACACTGAGTGTTTTTGCTTTCAGAGCTCTCATAACCTTCATGTATTTGAAAAGTTGATGGCCAGCAATTTTCAAAACTTTGCACTTTTCGATTTGATATTTCCAGTGCCTTTAAACTTTCCCATTTTGCCATTTATTTCAGAAATGTAATTAAAAGCATTTTTAAAAGCAAAGTATGCAACAACAGTTTGTAGAATGTTACCAATTGCATAATTTACATTATATGTATTTGTAAATTACTATATGTTTATTTGTTTATATAATTATAATTTATCTATGGAAGGATAGATAAGAAATCAGTAACTGTTAGCTTTCAGAGAAAAAAATTATGTGGCTAGGGAACACAGAGGAGAAGATTTTTTGCTATATAGCCTCTTGTGACTTTTCAGTTTTAAACCATGTGAATATACTACCTAATCAAAAAATAAGTTAAATTAAAATTATTATTTTTTTGAATTCCTCCCTTTAAAAGGGCATTTTACCATTATTTTCTTTTTAAGATTTAACTTCTTTCTTTAAAAAAAGCTTTGGCCTTAAGTAGTAACATTGTTTTATTTTTCACAGTTTATTTATATGGTTAGCTTGCTTTCAGTTTCCGTATAGTAACCTTTGAGTAACTTGGTAAATACTAAGCATTTAGTACTGCCAGATGGAAAGTTTAATGTTCTTTGTAAAATAAATACTAATTGACCAACCATGAATGATTTACTTTGCCTCACCCAGCAAATTAAATATCACCAACAATTTATTCAGGTCAGTGTGATCAGTGGAAAAAGATTATGTACAAGAATACTTAGGACAGCCCTTTTTGGAAGAATATTTTTGTCTCTTTAATGATTAGGTAGTGCTTAGGTCTTCTGAATACAACTTTTTTGGCAGAATGCTCCTTTCATTATTTTACAAGTGCTTTCCACTGGGTGGAATTAGCTTTTACTGGGGATTGTAATTTAGGGTGAGCCTAACAATTTGCATGGTCACAGAATTTTAACCTAAGAGACATGAGGATCCAAAAGCAGAGGGCTACGATGGGACTCCCAAGTGAGTTTCAGAGTTATTGAAACTCTGTATTGGCATCCTTACTCAAGCTTCTTTGGATTCCTAATTACACATTCTAAATATTGATACACTTCCTGAAACATGAGTGTTGAGATAAGAGTCCATGAGGTGAAATTTTTTGTTGATACAGAGAAGTTTAAAATGTTCCATGAGGCCGGGCGAGGTGGCTCACGCCTGTAATCCTGGCACTCTGGGAGGCTGAGGCGGGTGGATCGCTCAAGGTCAGGAGTTCGAAACCACCCTGAGCAAGAGCGAGACCCGTCTCTACTATAAATAGAAATAAAGAAATTAATTGTCCAACTAAAAATATACAGAAAAAATTAGCCGGGCATGGTGGCACATGCCTGTAGTCCCAGCTACTCATGAGGCTGAGGCAGAAGGATTGCTTGAGCCCAGGAGTTTGAGGTTGCTGTGAGCTAGGCTGATGCCACGGCACTCACTCTAGCCCGGGCAACAGAGTGAGACTCTTTCTCAAAAAAAAAAAAAAAATGTTCCATGAAAGAAATTACTTATCTCTTGCTTCTGATTTTTACTTTTTGAATGGAGAGTATAGCATGGCAAAGGAGATATGCAATATTATATTTGTGTTTGGTAGGGCCACAGTGCTGCTACAGAGAAAGGCAGCAGCTAAGAGGGGTAAGAACTAAGGTTTGTGTGAAGCCTTTCCAGAAGAGGTGACATTAGACTGAGTTTTGAAGGGTGAGTAGGAACCCAGGCAAGAGGGAAAGAGAGTTTTGGGTAGAGATGAGTGAAAGTTTGTGGGAGCCAGGGCAAAACTAGAGACAGGTAAACTACTTTGACCCTCGCTATAGAAATTCCAACCTAAGATGGAGGGATTGGACTAAGGGAAGTCCTGGTGGGGATGAAGAGGAGGGGATACATTTGAAAGATATTCTGGAGGTGGAATTCAAGGCTTGGGAGGTATGGGGTGAAGAACAAAAAAGGGTGTCAAGGCATTTGGATGAATGGAATTGCATAACTGAGTTAGAGAACAATTTTGGAGGAACAGGTTTGGAAAAGAAAATGAATTCAGGCCAGGCGAGGTGACTCACACCTGTAATCCTAGCACTCTGGGAGGCTGAGGTGGGAGGATCGCTTGAGCTCAGGAGTTCGAGACTAGCCTGAGCAAGAACGAGACCCCGGCTCTACAAAAAATAAAAAAATTAACCGGATATGGTGGTGTGGGCTACTTAGGAGGCTGGGGCAGGAGGATTGCTTGATCCCAGGAGTTTGAGGTTGCAATGAGCTATGATGTCACCACTGCACTCTAGCCGGGGTGACAGAGTGAGACCTGGTCTCAAAAAAAATAAATAAAAATATTTGTCGATTAAATTTTGTTAGTCAATTAAAAATAAATAAATAAATAAATAAATAAAAATAAACGGTGGTTAAGTACTTATAACTGAAAGTTCTATTTTTGTATCTAGGAGTTATTCTGATTATAAACAATACTTTTTATTTTTACAACTTCAGGCACTCTATTTTAAGAACCTCTCAAAACAAAAGAAACAAGTCATGGAGAAGAATGGGAATAACCGAAAGCTTCGGGTTTGTGTTGCTACTTGCAACCGTGCAGATTATTCTAAACTTGCCCCCATCATGTTTGGCATTAAAACGGAACCTGAATTCTTTGAACTTGATGTGGTGGTTCTTGGCTCTCACCTGATAGATGACTATGGGTAAGATGAAAGTATTTTCTTATTCTTCATTGCAATGGTGTACTGGAGAGAAGTTGGATTTTGTAGTCATCTAGGCCCACCTTCAAATCCCAGTTCTAGCACTTAGTTTTTGTGTGGCATTGGAGAAATCACTTAGCATCTCTGAGTCTCAGTTTCCTCACTTATAAAATGAAGTGAAAACCATATTGTAAGTTGTTGTCAGAAATGGAGATAGTGATATAAAGCATCCATCACAGTGATGCTGCTTAGTAGATGCTTCATAAATGACAGCTGTAAATGTTATTCCTATTATTTATTGTTACATTCAGGAAAAAATGCCACTTGTAAATATATATTGTGTGACTATGAAAATGTGATTCCATGTAATCTGTATTATGAGTTCTAATGACAATTCTTTAAAACTGGTTTATAGGTCAACAACATATAAAGTAGTGGATATGGAACAAGATTTCAAAAATCTAATTCTACAAGATAAAGTAGAATGTTATATTACTATGGCCATTGACATTTATTTTGGTGACATTAGGTTTGTTATTGATCACAGGCTACATTTAAAAAATGAAGGTTGGGAATAAAAAAAAGTAAAAAATGAAGGTTGGGTAATCTTTGAGGAACAGAATATATAAACCAGAAGTGAACATTTATTTTATTATATGTAATAAAGCTACATTTAGTGCACCCTTGTGGCATGAAAACATTATTGCAGTTTCCAAAGATGGTCACAAATACAATATTATGTATGAAAGAAGCTTGTGTTAAATTGCCCTTTTCAGGCTATTCTTTAAAAACAAGACAACAGCAGCAAAACTAATACATAAAAGCCTGCTTCCAAAAACCAATTTGGCAATTTGCTTGTAGAAAATACTTAAAGAATAGAGAAGAAACTTACAGATAGCTTAGGGATCCCTAGATTTTTTTTTAAATGTGAAATGAATTCTGGCTATTTAAGAAAATCCACTTGGGTAATAGGACAAGGTGGAAGAAAAATTTTAGCTAGATCCTGAGATGAAAGTCTGAGTGGGTTCTTTTTACTTCTAAGAAAGCTTTAATAGGAAGACAAGTGAAAGAGAAGCTCTTAGTAGGTTGCTTATCGGCCTACCACAGTTATTAAGGGTGGAAAGGTAGTATTTGTCTGGGGAAATTTGACTAGTACATAGTGAAAATGTATGTTTAAAGTATATTCTGGGCTGGGCGCAGTGGCTCATGCTTATAATCCTAGCACTCTGGTAGGCTGAGGTGGGAGGATCGTTTGAGCTCAGGAGTTCCAGACCAGCCTGAGCAAGAGTGAGACCCCATCTCTACTAAAAATAAAAAGAAATTACGTGGACAACTAAAAATATATAGGAAAAATTAGCCGGGCATGGTGGCACATGCCTATAGTCCCAGTTACTTGGGAGGCTGAGGCAATAGGATTCTTTGAGCCCAGGAGTTTGAGGTTGCTGTGAGCTAGGCTGACGCCATGGCACTCTAGCCCGGGCAACAGAGTGAGACTCTGTCTCAAAAAAAAAAAAAAAGAAATTTAGGTTCTCATAATGGAAGAGCAGTTTGTACCTGACTAACTCTCCCACAGTTACTCCTTATAAACTCTGGAAAAATATTTTTAAAAATAATTGAAGGCACTGGTGAGCAACAAACAGCAGGCAAAGACTGAAGGAGATCAATCCACAAAAGAAGGGAGCTATGGTAGGTGAGATCCATGTTTAAATAGCTTTTCCTCTGAGAATATCCCCCAGTCTGCATGGTGTAGGTTGACTAGAGCTTAAGCAGAAAGCACAGTTGTTTAGGTTGAGGTGGCAGAAAATGGAACTTGGGCTGCCATAGCATCTGAAAATTAAGAGGAAAGATTCTGGAAATGAGAGGGCCATAGAGGAGAAGCCCCAAAATCTGTACTTACACTCTTCTCAAGTTCATGTTTGACCACTGAATTACACATGCATGGGACTCCAAGAATCCTAGTAGAAAGTAACAGCTGAGGGCTGAAGAAACTGAGCAGACATTTCATCTGCTGTCCACCTCAGGGGAGATGGTTTGGAATTTGAGACTACCTTGTAGATCACGGTAGAGAGGCTTCATAAACACCTCAGGCTTTTCATCGAAACCTCAGAAGGGCCACACACCTTAGGAGCAAACTACATTCAATTTGCTTTTTAAGAGCAAAACTGAAACAGATTCACCCTAATAAAGTGTTAAACCAAACTTCCACAAGGTGTTCATTTAACTGCCTGCCCAAACAAAAATCAAGCCTTAAGAGTAAAATAACGGACTGGGCGCAGTGGCTTATGCCTATAATCCTAGCACTCTGGGACGCTGAGGTGGAAGGATTGCTTGAGCTCAGGAGTTCAAGACTAGCCTGAGCAAGAATGAGACCCCGTCTCTACTTAAAATGGAAAAATTAGCCAGGTGTCATAGTGTGCAATGCGCATGTAGTCCCAGCTACTCGGGAGGCTAAGGCAGGATTGCTTGAGCCCAGGAGTTTAAGGTTGTAGTGAGCTATGATGATGCCACTGTACTCTAGCCCGGGTGACAGAGTGAGATTCTGTCTCCAAAAAAAAAAAAAAAAAAAGATAACAGAACCGAGAGTCTTATTAGTGTATCATGTACAATGTTTAATATATAATCACAAATTACTAGGTATGTGAAGAAACAGGAAAATTTGACCCAACATCAAGAGAAAAAGTAGTCAATAGAAACAGACCCAGAGAGAAAGGGGAACTGTAAAAAAAAAGAACCAAGTAAGTCTAGAACTGAATAATATATGAAATGAAAAATCCAATTGATGTGATGCTAAAGAGAAGAGAGAGCTAGTGACATTGAAGACATACTCATAGGAAATATCCAGCTGAAGAACAGAATGAAAAAAATGAGGCTGGGCACGGTGGCTCATGCCTGTAATCCTAGCACTCTGGGAGGCCGAGGTGGGTGGATCGCTCAAGGTCAGGAGTTCGAAACCAGCCTGAGCAAGAGCGAGACCTCGTCTCTACTATAAATAGAAAGAAATTAATTGGTCAACTAAAAATATATAGGA
>CAUYRT010048285.1:0-41450 GCA_963574885.1 Lepilemur ruficaudatus
TAAAGTGGAGTAAAGGCATGGTATGTAAAGTATACTTCAATAAAGAAAAAAAATAAAAAATAAATAAAATGACCCTCCCCCTCTTTTTCCTAAGAACATTTGCTTTAAAAAATTTAAAAAAAATCAGGCTCTGGTGCTCAAAGGGTGGGAGCGAACACTGGGGAATTGGGGGGTGGGGGGTAGACCCAAGTCTGAGCGACGTGGGGGGGTCACTGTGGAGGGGTGGGATATGCTTGAAAAGTAGTTGGGGAGCGGAATTAGGGGTCTCAATAAGGGAAAGGAATTCCTTAAAAACTGATTTATGTGATTAACTGTACACCTCGGTAAATTCACTGAAAATCATTTAATCGTACACTTAAAATGAAGTGTTGGTTGTATGTAGATACAATTGAAGCACTATGTATGTACTCTATGGACTACTTTGACAGAGTAGGTTTTTGAATGTAACAAGATAAGTCAACTTGACTGGTAATATATTTTGGGAAATCAGCTCACTACAAATTGTGACTGTAAACATTGTACTGTAAATGCTTTGTAGTTTTCCCCCAATTAAAAAAAAAAATTTAAAGTCAAGGACTTGAGAGCAACTACATAACTGTCTACACATGTATATGAAGTTGTCATAGGCAAAAGGGATTAAACTGATTTGTGCATTCAAGGGGGCAAATTTAGGTCTTATTGTTGGAAGTAACAGGCTGGCAGATTTCAACTCATTATAAGAGAAGTATTTTTAAGTAGTAGAGTTATCCAAACATTAAGGAACTGACTATGAAGTAAAAGCTGATGAAAGCAGAAAAGGGATGCTCTAGAAGAGATACCATTTTGTCTGCAAGGGTGGACCAGCAAGAATCTACAATCCCTCACAAATTTAATGTTCTATACAGTAGTAACACAAGAGCTTCCTAGTATCAAACCAAGCAAGACAACCAAGAAACCATCTTACGTAAAACTTTAAGCAATTTCTAGGAACTGTCAAATACAGTGGTCTTCAAAAATGAAGTGTACACAAGAACAAGCCATTGAGAGACAGAAAAAAAATAGATATTATATTTCTATTGAATGTTGATCTAAATATGATAAAGAAATTAATGTTTTGATGAAAATATTAGATTAAACTAAGTTCAAGAAGAAAGGTAAAGAGAGAAAATGGAGATAGTATGGAAGGACAATTATTTCCAGATTTTCTAGAGAATCAGGATGGTACCTGAAACAGACCAAGTTGATTGATAGTGCAACATGAGTGTGTGTTACAGGAATGAGCCAATACAGGGAAAACGTGGATGACGCTGGATCAAGGGAGCGTAATTGAAGAAGCAACATCTTTGAGTTGCAGTGAGGGGGTGGAATCCAGTGTACAGGTGAAGGATATGAACCAAGAGAGCACACAGTGAATCCGTCATAAAAAGAAGAGGCTAAGTATTACATAATAAATAGGTAAAATGTGAGAAGGTCATTATATTTGGTGGTGGGAGTGTGAAGAGGCTCCCCTTAGGTTGCTCCTGTTTTCTAAATGAAATGAGAAGCAAGGTGATTAATTATGAGTAAGTGATGGATAGGAGATCTCAGAGGTCTGAAGAAAGAAAAAAGAGTAAAAAAATGACATTTGGAAGAGTGAACATACAAATTAATTAGGGAAATGTAGTAGGATGTCTGGGTATTTTCAAGAGCCCACTTGAGGATGGTGCTCTTGTAGTCAATTAAAACCATTCAGTGTATATAACAGTTGAGATCATAGTTTTAAATAATATAAAAATACAAAATAACAATGTATTAACCAAGTGTATTAGTTTTCTACCACTGACATTACAAATTATCACAAATTTGGTGCTTTAAAACAACACAGATTTATTAAAATTCTGTAGGTCAAAACCAAAATCAGTCTTAAGGTCTAAAATCAAGGCGTTGATGGTCCTGCATTTCTTTCTGGAGACTCTAAAGGAGAATTTATCCCCTTACCTTTTCCAGCTTCCAGGGGCAGCTACCTTCCTGGCCTCATGGCCTCTTCCTCCATCTTCAAGACAACAACACTGCGTCCCTCTGACTGGCTTCTGTCTTCACATCTTTCTCTCTGGCTCGTTACAGCTGGGAAAGGTTCTCAGCTTTTAAGGATCCATTTGATTAGATTGGGCCCACCTGGATAATCCAGCTCTTCTCACCAGCTCAAGCTCCTTAATCACATCTGCAAAGTCCCTTTTGCCAATGTAAAAAGACATTCATAGGTTTGGGGGATTGGGAAATGGACATCTTTGGGAGTCATTATTCTGCCTACCACACCAAGGTAAAAGTTGACGTCTATTTTAAATAAAGGAAACCAGAGATAGGGGTCTAGGGCTACATCATATAATGATATTAAGACCCAAACTCTACATTCTTAACATGTCACCAGATTGCCCAAAATAGCTGTCAGGCCATAGTCTTTACATTCATGTTTCCATCAACTAGAAGGAAAAGAGCTTTGAAAAGTTCAAAGTTTATTATTTCTCTCTCTCTCTTACACTCTCTCACACACACATACACACACATACACACACATACACTCACAAACACACTTTCTTTTGAACATTTCCTTAAAATTTCATAAACACTTTTGTTTACATCTCCATGCATGCATGAATCCGAATAAAATATAGGTGTGATACTACTAACGAGAAAAGGGAGAAAGGGTTACTGGAGTAGAAAATTAGCAGTCTCATCTCAGCATGATTGTGTGGTTTCCTCATGCTTGTCCCCAAGCTTGCTATTGGAAAGAATCAGGGTTAAGGCTTTGCCTGGCAAGTGTGCCACAGGGAGATGGGTCAAGGGAATGGACGTTGTAGTTAACTGTGGATATGATTATAATACTAAAACATGGGATTCAAGCCTAGAAAGACAATAAATGAGGTCAAAAGGAGGGTGATAGATAGTGGGAAGTTGACGTTATATTGGAAGGCTTGGTAGACTTAAAAAGATGTTGGAATAGGGTTCTAGCTAGAGTGAACTGGAAGTGTCAAAGACAGTAGTTGGAGAATGGAATGCTTGAAAATGGAAAACAGTAAAACAAGGTCTAAGACACAGATACGGGAGGCTGAGGTAGTGGAAGACAAGATCTTTGGAGAATCCAAGGATAATCTATTCAGATATTGAAATCACAGAGTATTGACAGGAGCAGAGTTGGAAATTGAGACAATACTAAAGGCTAAAATTGTCAAAAAGTGAGGGGTCTGTAGGTGACAGCAACATAGTCTTAGAGCCATATGCTCACTGGGTCTGGAGAGTTATGGAGAAATGAGGAATGATTTGGAAGTAGCAATAAGAAGCAAGGATGACAAGGAAGATCTCTCTCCCCTTTCAGGCCCCCCAAAAATGGTGGGTGTAGGAGATAAGACAACCCCAATTGGAGAGGGCTGCAAATAAAGAAATATTCTCAGAAAAGGGCCTAATTTCAAAGGAAGACAGTGAAGGGAACAGTCTGAGAGGAAACTGAGGGCATAAGGGATTTTGCTTATGTCTGAGATGCCATATGTGATGGTTAATTTTATGTGTCAACTGGACTGCATCTAGGAGAAGCCCAGATAACCAGTAAAACATTATTTCTGGGTGTGTCTGTGAGAGTGTTTCCAGAAGAGATAAGCATTTGAATTAGTAGACTGGATAAAGAAGATTGCCCTCAGCAACATGGGTGGGCATCATCCAATGTGTTGAAGGATTGGATACAACAAAAAGGCAGGGGAAGGGTGAATTTGCTGTCTGCTTGAGCATAAGCTGCAACATCCATCCTCTGCCCTCCGACTTCAGCACTCCTAGTTCTTGGGCCTTAGGACTCAGACTGGGACTTACTGGGACTTACACCACAGGTTCCCCTGGTTCTCAGGCCTTCAGGTTTGTACTAGATCAACACCAGCTGCTTTCCTGGGTCTCCTGCAGACAGTTGGACTTCTCAGCCTCCATAATTGTGTGAGCCAATCCATCATAATAAATCTCTATCTATCTATCTATCTCCTATTGCTTCGGTTTCTCTGGAGAACCCTAATACACCATATTATTTCTTTTCTAAACTGAAACCATTTTGAAAGGGAAAGAGCATGCTATCAGTAACTACACAAGGTGACATGGAACTGGCCCAGGCAAACTAGGATATATCATCATCTTACTTATGACTGAACTCAAGCAACTTAAGCAACACCTCTGCTACAACTTAAGAGCACTACATGCCACCTTGCACTGCCCTTGTCACTGGCCTTGGACCTGGAGTTGCTTCTGCCCCTGCCATTACCTCTGCTGCTGGAATGGATTTTCCACTGAGCCTACTTCTGTTCTCCACTCAGCCATGATTCACAGCATGGGGGTATCTGACAAATTGAGCTTTGATCACAGGCACACCCTAGCTGCAAGGGATGCTAGGAAAGTATAAGCCTGCTACCTTTGGTAGGAGGTAAGAGGATTCTGCCTCCTAACAAAACTCATAAGGTGGAGGATTTCACAAACATAGGAGAGGGTAGCAGATTCTAAGCAGTCAAAAAGACACCAAAAAGAAAAAAAATAGTAAGCATCCTTAGAGTCATCATTTCCTCCTCCTTGGTTGAGGCCTTGAAGAGCAGCCAGCATCCTCTATATCTTTTTATTTAATCTTGTAAGACACTATTAGGAGTTCCATTTGGGAATATTTGATTAATGATATAGATTCCATCAGAGTGCATTTACTACTAATACTGCAATCATTTCACATTGGAAGAAGTAACTGTGAGCAATAAATTCACTTCCTAAAATGCCAATTTTACACAAATAAAATCAATTTGAAATTGATTAACTCATAACCACTGACGTTTTCTAATAAAATATGAATGATTTAAATTATTCTTAATCAGTATTATAGAAAGGCTTGAAGTTTTCATGGTTTTTCCCATAAAACATTTTATGACTTCATGCTTCACTGTCCATTTATGAACAGGGCTGCTAAGACTTCGCAGAGCTCTGGGCACACCCTCTAATCAATACTCCCTGATTAGGTTCAGCATTTCTCTTTGACTACAAAGATATTGTAGGGTTGTTTTTCTTAAATATAAACAGGCACTTGCTAACTTACAAGCTGTTTCAAGGTTTATTTGGTGCAATGTTTGCAATGCAGAATTCCTGTCACAGGAATAACAAAATATCAATAATAATATGTTTACTTTGTGCCAAAGATTATATTGTGTGCCTTACAAGGACTAATTCATTGAATCTTCACAACAACCTTATAAATTAAGGAGAATTATTAACATTATTTTATAGATGAGGAAAACAAAGGTTATAGAGGTTAGAATCTTGTACAAAATGATACTGCTAGTAACTGTTGAAGCCTAGATTCGAACCCAGGCCCCCTGCAGAGCAACACTCACCTCCTTGGCCATCTGCCTTGTACTGCACATTTACACACACACACACACACACACACATACATGCACGGAGTCGTCATTACACAGCTGGGTTCCCAGAGTAGCCTACAGAATTAGGTGAAATATATATATTAATACTTAGAATTTTTAATGTAGAAAATTATTGTGTACAGTCAAATTTTCTTTGTAAAATATTAAAATGCTTTAACAGAAACCTTACCAGAAGCCTACACTCCCTACCCTGCAAATGTCCTACCAGGCTTTGAGTCTGGAAAGGACATACTGTTAATAACACGGCCATCATCCAATGCAGAAGTCCCCAAATTCAAATGACTCTCTTAAGAAAAATAGGGAACTAGATGGACACTCTATGGACACCTATTCCTGCACTCTCGTTTTCTTTTATTATTGCTCTGATTTAAACTTGTCCTCCCTGACACTCTCTGAAGCAGCTGCTGTTTTTCCTCCTCTATCCCATGACCCGCAGGCCTAGGCATTGAGCAGGTGCCTGGCTTACTCCACATAGCTTGTCCCAAGTCATTCACCTCCTTCCTTCTTCTTTCAAAAGCCTCCTTGTTTGACACACAGGACATCACCTGCAGGACCAGCCACCCTTCCCTCTGTCGTTTGCACACCTCTGGTTCAGACCCTCATTTTCCCCTGATGTGGCACCTATCCCCTGCCTTCCTCTTCATCGTTATCCCGTCATTATTTTGGTTACTTCAGCTTCCACGTGGATTGTCCTTACAACACTTGTCCTCTCCATTTCCTAATCTCCTCAGTGACACTGACTTTTTAGTCCACTACACCTCAGTCACAAACTCATACAGTCATACTTCAGACCCATGCTGTTGCGTACAGTAGCCACTAGCCATGCCTGGCATTCAAATTATCAGGCATAACTTTAGAAAATTCCTGACACTCTACCACCCCCTCAAAATCCTCCCCAGCAACTAGTAAAATCCAGAAATTCTACTCTGAGGCCTTTGCATTAAGGCTTTTATCCCTGCTAAAAGCACACTCTAAGATGTTACTTTAAGTTGTCTGCCATTTCCTCCTTTGAGGAAATGAAGAATCCAGCGATCACACACATGTGGCTGAGGAAAGGGGAATGCATGCAAAACACTGCAATGAACACAGGAAAATTTCCTCTTGGCTGATTCTAGGGTCTTTCGGGCATAAACTTCTTAAGTGTGTTTGATGCTAGGTCAGGCTGGGAAGCAGACTGATGATGGGCTTGGGCTTTCCTGGAGGCAGACTGAGAGATGAGGAAGGGAGGACCAAGGGGGAGAGAGGGGCTGCTTCCATCCATAGTAACATCCAGGCCAGGAGACAGTAGAGAAGCCTGGGTCTACCCTGGGCATCGGATGTGTGGGCAGGCAGGCAGCGGTCAGAACCAAGGCTGTACGTGTGGGCCAAATAGGAAGGTACCCCAGCAGAGGTGGCACATCTGGTGGACAATAAGTTGGAAAAAGACCCAGAGCAAACAGAAAAATTCTCCCCTGTTCTGAAGCTCAGATCCTAATATCATCCAACCAGTATCCCTCATCCTCTGTCTCTATGGGAATAGTCCCTGCTCCCAATGAATTAGGTTCCTTATGAAGGTTTAGGATCCCACAGAAGCCAAATGAGGGCTGTTCACTCAGCCTTACACTCCACAGGTGCTGGACTCCGAGTTCACACCCCAGGGCCATCAGCTTTCATAGAGACACAGATGGTCTAGGGAAGGATATCCAGGAACATCACTGTGCAAGGATCATGAACATGAGGCAGAGGCAGAGCCGGTCCATGGTTTTGGTTGACCTTGGGCCAGAAAGTCTCTCTCCCGCCGGGTACCTTTCTCCCCAGGCCCAACAGAGAAGGTGAAGCTGGGTTGAGAGAAACTTCCCTCTCCAGAGCTCGGTGCATTCACCCATCCTATCTACCCCTTCCTTTATCTTCCTACATCCTATTCACTTTTCAGCACTTAGTTTTGGGTCACTTTTCAAGTCTGCAATTGATGGCTGCCTTTTGAACTCCCAGTCTGGTATTCACTGTGTGGAAATTGCCAGTTTAATTGCCTAATTCTTATTATACTTGTCTGTTACCTCTTTTCCCAGAGCATCATTGAATGTTTGTTCAGTAGAACCGTGGCTTATTCAGACCTGCTGAGACTGTGGAGAAAAGTGACTACAGTCAACTCCTGATTTTTCAGACACCTTTTAAAAGTCCTTCAGCTTCCCTTGTTTTGCCTCTTGAGTGGGATCTATAACTACTCCAAATAAAATGAGTTCTTCTCACCCATCTTAGTATAGAGAGATATCCAAAATGAACACAGACACAACTCCAAAGTCTTGAAGAATAATGAACATCTTTAATACAGGCCTTTTTTATTTTAAAAGGAAGGACAAAGGGAAGGAAAACCAACACTATGCAATGCATAAGAAAACCTCCCTTTGAAGTTTTCCTCATCTCTCCCAAATCCCATCACCACAGCTGTACAAGTTCATCTCCTCAGTGTTTTGTAAAAGCTTCAACTTTTGCAAATTCTCTTCCTTATTTTACCTTTCTTCTCTCTCACCCCATTACCTCCCCCCAAAAGAACTTCCCTCCACTAGACTTCTCACCTTACTACCCACAAAAGCACAACCAATGCCTTGGCCAACAAATGGTTCTTTCTCCAAGAGGAAATAGAAAGAAGAGATAGTACACACTTAGCGCTTTTAGTACAAAGAAATTAGAGATATTTGTCAGATCTTAGTATCTCTACACTTTCATTAAGATGTTCTCCATTCAGACTAGAATTAGACTAGGAAAAAAATTAAAATTAAGGAACCTCTGATAATACAAGGCAGTGTAAACAAAAGTCCCAACAGAGGCACAAGGCACTGTTATGAGACCATGGGGAGGAGAAGTAACGATCCCAGGTGGACAACTGCCCCTTGCTCCTCTTGGCATGGCATGTTTACCCCTAGATACAGAAAATTCACCTAGATCTCAAGATTTTCCCTGTATAGTCAGTCCACTCCCAAATCATGTTGATTTCCTGGCACATTTCTCTGCCTCCTCCTCTGACACCATCACTATTCCTACAGCTTCCACCAGCCGTTTAGGGACCTAGTCCATTCCTAGTTTTGCACCTGGAGGGAAAGTGGAAGACTCAAGGGGAAGCTCAGAGGAGAGGCAAGGATTAGAAAATGAGTTCCATTGTGGGAAACTTAAAGTATCTCTATAGATGCGCAGGTGCAACTGGTTTTCCAGTTCTAACAGCTGAGGGGCAGGGAAGGGCCTCCTCACTTGCTCTGCTTGGAAAACTGTCTTTAAGAGTAAAAACTAACACTTACTGACCACTTACCACATGTAAGCCAAGCATCTGTCCATGCCCTTTACATATGTTAACTCTCCTCCACTTCATAGTAACCTTAAAGATAAGTGCTGTCATTATTCCCATTTTGTTAGACAAGGAAACAGGGTCCAGAAAGGTGACCTGACCCAGAACACATTGCTGGTAGGTGGTTGGGATCCTCATTCCTCAAGTCCTCCCTGCTTTCTTGATCCCAGCATATAGCACCTCTTTAGTGCAGAAGTCAATGTATTGAGGAGCTTCTGAATGTTTGGTTTAACCTACTTATTTCCAGCCTTTTCTCAAGGGCGGTGGTATTAGGAAGGGACCAAATCTGCAGGTGGCAGGTACAGCCCAGGAGGGTGGTTCCTAGGGCAGAGAAGCCCGGCACCAATTAGGGGAAGGGACTGCCAGAAAATGCATCTTTCTTAACATCTTTCTCCACTCGTGGAGACTGACCTATTCCTCTCTGAAATGTACTGTCACTTTGTACAGCTCCCTTCTTTTCTGCAATAAAAGCTGTTTGTGTGGAATTGCTTCCTGTCTGTGGTCACTCCATGCACTGGCCCTGCTTGTGAATTTTCCAAGCAAGGAGCCAAAGAACCAGAACAAAAGTCCACCAAGAGGCCAGACCTGGCAGTGGGGTTGTGTTTCTAGGTGGCAGGAAGGGCTTGAAATAAAACTAGGAGATCATATTCTGGCATTGTACCCAGAGGGAGGGAGGCCACTTCTCCCAGGCCCCTATGGACCTGCACAGGTAGGTACTCTGTGCAGCTTGGCAGTTTAAGGTAAGACCCTCAGTATAAACCTGCAATCTGTAATTTAAGGGCACACAGAGGGTCCACCCCACCCCTCAGAGACCCCACTCCCTCAAAACTTCTTAGTTTCCTGGCTACACATCCAATTAGAAATTCAGGTTGACAACTCTCAATGTCAAATGCCAATACCTGGAGCTAAGGAATATGATTCAAAGCACCGCAGCTACCACCCAGCAGACCAGCTCCTCACATATGCCTTGACGTTTGCTCCTGCATGCAACCAGTGTGAATGAGTTACTGTCTCTTGCAAAACTAGATTCAGTCCCTTATGCCAGCATGTGGCTGAGACTCTTTCACAGATATACCTTGAGCATTCAAAAAACACTTAAGAAATTTACCATTGGACTATCATGAAGCTAGTGACAAAGGTAGGAATGAAATATTTATTTCTACATCTTTCATGGAGCATGATAATCTGGCAGCCCAGGAAGGCCAGCCAGCGTCCTTGGAGCAGCCTCCAGCCACCTTTCCCTCAGCAATTGCACCATCGCTCAGCAGGTTGATGTCAACCAACAGTAAAGTCCTGAAATCACCAAAAGTATTATTTCCACTCCAGTGTGCAAACATGGTAAGTTGTGATTTTTAAAGGCCAAGAGTGAAAATAACCCTGCTAGGAATCAGTGCTATCAATAAATGAAGTAAATATAAATCCTATTTCTCAACAATGCTTTATCTTTCCTAAGACCGAAGAAAAAAAGAAACTGACAAGTCTAAAGTATTACTTTTTATATCAAATATTTAGATCCAATCAAGAGACAATTATCCACTATGTGGACCAGGTTGCTTGGAGCCTCTGCCTAATAGCACCATGACTTCATCAAAACCACTAATAACTATTAGGTGATGTCACAATCTGGGACGTTTCAAAGGAGAGCATGAGTTGAAAGCTCAAGGTCTCTCTTTGGTCTGACATTTCCATGCACTGATGAACATGTATCTAGTGACTCAAAATAGACACTAGACAAACGTCTCCTTTCTCTGCTTGATTAATTCATTCCGTGTTGTTTTTCCTACATATGTGGTTTAGTATTTTTGGTCAGACCACAGAATTTGCTTTAAAAAGGACAATCTCCATAGATATTCTAATATATACACATATACACACACACATTTTATTTTTGACATTCTAAGATCTCAAAATATTTAAGAAAACCTGTTCTGTGCTGAGGGAATAGGAGCGTGACTAGGCGACAAGGACTTGGGGAGGGGAGGTAATTTTGGAGCCTAGGGCACCTGTGGGAGCCCAGGGCAGGGCAGGGCAGCACAATGCTGGGGGGTTAGGAAACCGAGTGTGAGCAGGAAGTGTGAGCAAGGCCAGGGCAGAGAGGGATGGAGAAGTGAATAACAACCAGCACAGAAAAAGAAGATTTGGACAGATTTCACCTTCTGTGCAATGGGTTCTGGGTGTGGTCTCTCCTTAACAATTCCAGACACAACAAATCTCTGTTTCCAGAGATTGCCTGCTCAGTAAACCTTGGGTTGGTCTCTCCAAATTTTGCACAGGTCGCTTAAGCATTAGCCTTTGAGGTTTCTCAGACTGCTCTCCCAAATGTTTAATTAACTGGCCAAACTTCCCTTGGCCGAAACCTGAATGTGTTGGAATCCAACTCTACCTCCTCAACAAGGAAAACTCTAACTTCAGGACTATATTAAACATACCTTTTCATTTTCTGTATTTTTAACGCTTTGATATCTTGAAGCTTGGCTGACCCACAAGGGACTGTCCCTCCCAAGGCTAGCCAATTGCTAGAGATAATAGTGACTCACCTGTGAGCACATCTTTCATATGCAAACCAACCAGCCCAGAGCCTACCTTCTCCCCTTGAATCTCCCTTACCGCTCTCACACTCAAGGTCACTCACTATTCTCTGCTCTAAGCAACCCAGGGCCAGGCGCCAGACCACTGGACAGTCCCTATGCCCCAGAGCCTGCTGAAATTATTCAAACTAGCCAATCCTAAACCTGCTTGCCTTGTCTTGCTGTTCCCATAGCAACAGCAATGAAGGCTCTTGCCCACAAGTTCCCCTCCGATCTCCACCTCCTGACCAACCCTGGGGCTTCCCCAAGTGGCCCTGAGGGGTGTGGTGTGCCCCTCCTCTTGGTAACTATAACAATCTCTTCAGTGGCAATCATCTCCTAATCTGTTGGCCTCACCATACCTGAATAATAATAATAAAACCTACATTTTAAAACAAGGGTAAGCAGTTTTTTAAAGGTGATGTTTGGGAGATTAGTTCTCCAAGCTCTATAAGAAGAAAGAACTCAGTGGAAGAATGATGTCTTGGATATGAATTGAGACATGCGTCTATGCATGTCAGCATGCATACATTTGCCCTAATTAATCTTTCCTCTTCTCATTAATATTAAGTGTAGAGGATTAATGTATATTATAAAAAGGGCATAGAACAGCCTTTGGGGTCCAATAGACCTGGGTTTGAAGTCAGACTCTCTAGCTCCCTAGCTTATGACCTGGGGCACATTGAGGCATCTCTCTGAACCTCAGTGTCTCTATGGCAAATGCGCCATCAATACCAATCTCACTTTGATGTAGGAATTAAATGCAATAATGTATCTGAAAATGCTTCCATTGGTTGGTTATCCAGAATGTGCAATGCCATTTCAGGTTTCATCTCAGCAAATCCACCCAATATCACAGGTCATTGGAATTAGCATCCCATTTTTGAAATGAGAAAACGAAGGCTCAAATAGATTAAGAAACATGTCCAGTGAGAAACAGACAGTAAATCCAGACAGGAAGCTAGAACCCAAGGCCTTCGTGCCATCTTCTGGCCACACTTTTCAATATTTCCTTTATAGTTCTCTAGGAAAAAGGTGCTCATTACCTAATTTAACTTCAAGTATTTTTAAAAGATTCTGGTTTTTACAAAATACACCTAATGGGGGAGGGTGGTAAGGAGAGGAGGTGATCATGGGATGTGGCTATAAAGGATAGCAGGAGGGATCTTTGTGATGGAACAGTTCTGTACCTCGAGTATAGTGATGACACACAAGTCTACGTCTAGGATAAAATTTCATAGAACTAAATATATACACAAAAAAGGTGCATATAAAACTGATGGAATCTGAATAAGGTCAATAGATTCTTTCAATGTCAACTTCCTGTGTGTGCTATTGTACTATAGTTATACAAGGCGTGACCATTGGGGAAAACCGGGTGAAGGGCAAACAGGGTCTTTTGTTTTATCTTTTATAATTCCATGTGAATCAAAAATTATCTTAAAGTAAAATTTAAATAAATGCTCCTAATAATGAATTCAGGAAAGTGGAATTTTCAGTTGAGGTAGGAAAGAAAGAGGAGGAAATGTTTTGTAAACAAAAGACCTCCCTGGCTCATCTTAGGTATGAAAGATCCACAGCCCACCCCTAGAAGCTCTGCCTTAGTTACGTGGAATCAGACCTAGGGAAGCAAGGGCTTTATGTAGTGAGGTGCTCTAAACCACCTTATCCCCCCATCCAGACTTTTCTCTGGACACCAGGGCCTAGAGCCCACTGTAGCCTCTGTGCCGGAACACTCCTGCTTATTCCCAGAGAATCCCACAGGGCGGAGGGCAGGGAGTTAGCCATGGAGCCATCCCTCCCACTTTCCTTTTCCCTGGAGGTTGGGTTGGGACCAAGCACAAGTCACAGAAGTCACTGACTTAATACAATTATTCAGCTCACAATTATGCCACAATATTGAGCAATCATCCTGTGGTGCTTTGTGGTGGTGGTTTGTTGTGGGTCACGCACCCTTTGTTATGTGACATCGTTCTTCTGGAATGACACAACCCACCTGTAGAACCCAGGGTCATGCCTGGCTCTAGACACACCAAAGCCAAATGCCTTCTTCCTACTGCTTCTGAACAGAACAAAGCTGCTCATACCTGTCTTCGTGGCCCAGGTTTCCAGTCTATTCTCCATCCACGTTTCAAGTCCCTCCTCCCAGCCCCAGGTTGTCACGTGCCCTCACTCTCCACTGCCCCTTTCTTCTCGGATACTCCCCCAGAATGCTTCATGCATTAGGGTGTAAGGAGCTGAGAATAGCTTAATATAATGCCCCCCATGTTTGTAAAGTGTGTTATGGCTTCAGGATCTCATGACAACCTTGGAAGAAGAAAAAAATGATTTATTTTCTTCATTTTATGGATGTGAAACTTCAGTCTGCAAGAAGTTAAGAGACTAACCGTAGAATGCGGTTTGTTAATAGTGACTCCAGAACTCAAACTCCAGTTGGGTTGCCTGACTCAGTAGTTTTCATTTTACTTTACAGCCTGTCTTTTCAACTTCACACTGTATCAGTTAATTCTAGCTACTGTGAAAAAAATGGGCCTAAAAGGTATAATAGTTCAAACATGGAAATTTATATCTTGCTCCACACAACAACAGGACTGCATGGGAAAATAGCTCACTGCAGTTGCTCTCCTCCATGCAGTCATTCAGGGAAGCAGGTTGAGAGAAGCCCAAAAGCCCAGCCATCTTCAGCATGTGGCTGTGAAAGTCACCTGGGGGTCATCTCCCTCCAGACAGCCAGAATCATAAATAAGTGAGTGTGGGAAACTTTTATGGGAAAAACCTGCTATGGTCTGAATATTTGTGTCGCCCTTTGAGGGTTCCATGGTGTAATGGTTAGCACTCTGGACTCTGAATATTTGTGTCACCCAAAATTTGTATGTTGAGATCCTAACCCCCAAAGTGATGCTATTAGAAGGTGAGGCCTTTAGAAGGTGATTCTATCATGAGAGTGGAGCCCTTGTGAATAGGATTAGTGCCATTATTAGACCGCAGACAGATCCCTCACTTCCTCCACTTGGGAGGACATAGAGAAAAGAAAACATCTATAAACCGGGAAGTAGGCCCTCACTAGATATTGAATCTACTGGAGCCTTGACCTTGGAATTCCCAGCCTCCACAACTGTGAGAAATAAATTTCTGTGGAATTTATTCTGAGACTTGACTTCCCCCAAAGGCATTTCCATTTTAACAAAAACTGAAGCCTTAAGCTGAAAAGTGTTTCAGCCAGTGGAATTCTAGCTGTTTGCCATTTGCCTGGCAGCATGCGTGGGGAGCTGAGGGACCTCTGCTGCTCTGAAACCTCACTGCCGAGAGCTTCTGCCAAGACACAGGGCCAGCCAGCCCTGCCAGGCACTCCCCAAGCATTCGAGCACACAAAGAGAAAACTGTGAAGATGCTAGAACAAAGTAATGCTAGACCACAGTCCTAAACTGGTTGTATCTCCGACTGTTAAGGGTGTTTGAACCCTGTTTAAAGTTTCTGCAATTCATCTTCTCATTTTATGAAATAAAACTCAAACCCCAGAGTGAGCTCAGCCTGAGAGGAAGCCTCGCCAACTCCAACAATCCCATTGAGAATTCTTTGTAGTCTTGAACTTCGGTATGTTCTATGGATCCACAAAAATAGATATTGCCTCAAACCCTGTCCTCAGTAAGATGTCTTCATTAAACATCCAGCAAGGGCTGGCATATGTGCTGGGTCTTTTCCCCAGCAGTATGTGGGCAGGTGCTGACTCGGGTCCCTTTTGTTGGCCAAAGAGACCTCCGGGACTGAGAGGAATGTGATTAATGAATTAATGGAGATTAAAGAAGCATCACCGCTCCACAGGCAATCTGCAGTGAGTGAGAGTGCTCGATTCAAACATGCCCCTTTGCCTTCCTGTGTCCTCCTCCCTCATGCCCTCATCCCCACTGGCTTTCTTTCACAGTGTCATTTTGCATCACAGGAAAAAATGAGTATGCCCGACATTCTTGATCGACTCACAGAACGATGAAAAGCTAACTGAAGACTATCTGTACAGCAGGGGGTAGGTAGTGCCCAACCCAAATGGCCAATCAAATGCTGGCTTTACCTCTATATCCATCTTCATGCATCCCAGAAAGATTTAAGTCAAAGGTGGTGATGCTGTTTTCCACTGTGAGCCATTGACCCATTGAAAAAATCAATGGAGAGTCACAAACAAAGAGCAACCTAGTTCTTTATTTTCCTTGGAGAAATATAAAGTATTCACCTACTTCCTAAATCATAAGTAAGAAGGCCGTGGAGCAATTCAATAAAAGTATAACAAGAAAAAGAATGAAGAAAGAGACACTTGCAAAATATAGAGGAAAAGGTGGAGTTATCTCTTTTTAACACTTCCCTTCAAAGATAATCAGATTACTACTTTTCCTGACTTTTAGGTTAATCTTAACCTTTTAGCACAGTGGTTGTTAACCAGAGGGTGCACTCGTATGAAAAGTAGCAAAAATGTGCATTTCCGGACCTCTCACAAGATTTTGAGTCATCAGGGCTTTACCATACAGGCAGTCCCCAGGTTATAGATGACCCAACTTACAGCATTCTATGCTTACAAAGGGGCTCCCAAGGCTCCCCATAAGGATAATTTACAATTAAATAATTAAATTAATAATTCGGAGACTAGTTTCTCCCATACGTGTGAACAAACCAGCGTGGCGGTTCACTGGCAGAGCGTCTTTACACTAGCAGCTAGTCTCACTGTTTATAGGGTCGTTACACACGGCATCACTTTCATCTTAACTTCTTATTCCATTTTGTGCATCTGTGTTTACCCTTATGACCATGCTTCCAAAGTGAAAGTCCACTGCAAGTCCAGGTGAGTCTGCAGTGAAGAGAAAGGTGATTACAGTGGAAATGAAAGTAGAAATAATTAAGCATTTGGAGGAAGGCCAGAAGCCATCGTTCATTAGGAAAGCATTAGGCTTCAGTAGCTCGACTATCAGATTGATT
The DNA here is from genome assembly GCA_963574885.1 of Lepilemur ruficaudatus. NCBI lineage: Eukaryota > Metazoa > Chordata > Mammalia > Primates > Lepilemuridae > Lepilemur > Lepilemur ruficaudatus. The sequence continues at coordinate 16,254 of CAUYRT010048285.1, forward strand.
ATAAAGGGTAAAGTGAGAATAATGGAACATGCGAAAGGCAGTGCTCCAATGAGAGCATCAATTATTACTAAGCAGCGTAGTGTATTAATTATTGAAATGGAAAGGTTATTATTGATTTGGTTAGAAGATCAAAATAAGCCTGGCATTCCTATTAGCCTAGGAATTAAAAGAAAGAGCACGAGTTTCTGTAATTTATTATAATATTACAAGGGTATTATTAGTGTTACAGTATTACACTGTATTATTATTACTACATGTGAGCCATTATAATATTATTATTATTATCATATATGCACTGTTCATCAAGGATCCAAGTTATTTACAAATCTGACCTAAAGATGTTCTCAGGAACGTACCTTGTCTATAATCCAGGCACCACCTGTATATATTTTTTTAAAGTTCTATAGGTAATTCTCACACACCATTCTGGTTCAGAACCTCAGTTTTGAGTTATGCTCTCAACAAGGCAGGCCCACAGTGCATAAAGGAATACAGAATTCTACTTCCCCACCCTCATCAATATCATGTTTAGCCATGTGACTTGATCTGGTCAATGAAATGTGGCAAAAGTGATATGTGTCACTTTGGGTAAAAAAAACCAGCTTTACCCAAAGTTTGTTGGCTTCTTTCCCTCTATAACCATGATTAGTATGTCTCAGATAAAGCCTGCTCCATCCTCCTGGATCCCACAGTGAAGAGAAAGAAAGACACAGCTGACCCACCATGGACTAGTAGTGTGAGGAAAAAATAAGCCTTTGTTTTTGTAGCCACTGATATTTGATTTGTGATGGTTAATTTTAGGTGTCAACTTGGCTGGATTAAGGGACACCCAGACAGCTAATAAAACATTATTTCCAGGTATGTCTGGGAGAGTATTTCCAGAGGAGAACTGGCATTTGAATTAGTGAACTGCGTAAGGAAGACCCACCTTAACCCAATGGGTGGACACCATCCAATTAGCTAAGAGCCCAAATAGAGCAATAAAGCAGAGAAAAGGTGAATAATATTTCTCGCTCTCTCTCTTGCTCTCTTCCTCTTTCTCCTGGAGCTGGGTCACTTATCTTCTCCTGCCCTTAGACATCAAAGCTCCGAGTTCTCTGGCCTTTGGACTCTGCGACACACACCAGTAGACCCCCATGTTCTTAGGCCTTTAAACTTGGACCGAGTCACACTACCAGCTTCCCTGGTTCTCCAGATTGCAGATAGGCTATCATGGGACTCCCATCCCCCATAATCACACAAGCCAATTCCCCTAATAAATCCCCTCTCCTATATCTCTATATATCCTATTGATTCTGGTTCTCTGGAGAACCCTGACTAATACAGGATTGATAAACAACCCGTCAAAATAAAATAAATGCTGTATCTCTTTCACTAATTCCTGCCTCTGCTTTAAGGAAAAGAAGGGAACTAATACTTACTGACTACTGCCTGCCTAGTGCAATACATACAGTGTCTTCTCAGTTTTTTCTTAACAATACCATAAGGAAGAAGAAATATTATCCTCACTTTACAAATAAAGAAGCTCTGATTCAGAGAAGTTAAGTAACTTGCCCAAAATTAATGGTAAATGATTATCTTGGAATCGAACACACCCATGTCTAATTCTCAAGTTCATACTCTCCACCCCAGAAAGTTATTAAAAATATACCTAGTTATATTGTTTTGCCTTTTATTTTTACTTCTGCTGTACCAGGATTTCTGTTTATGATATTGGAGAGAAAGATGACAAGAAGAAGAACTAAGAGTGAAAATCTCAAGAAGTAGAAAAGGAGACATTAACCCTGAGTCTGCCTCAATGGGAAACACTACCCCGGGTCCCTGTGACTGGGCCTCTTAGCATGGCTTTGAAACAGGCAACTATTGGGACCATGTCTTATATGCCAGCAGAGAAAGCACTGATAATTAAATGAAAATGAAATCATTAATGCAAATCGCATTAAAATATAATCTGGCTTATTTCTGAGAGAGAGAGAGAGCGAGCGAGAGAGAGAAAGAGAGCTGTTAACTGATTATAAAATATGCCCAAAAAGCTTTGATTTCTTGCCAAAGGAGTTACATATTTATAACCCCTTTAAAAATAAATTGTCAGCAAGTATCATGCTGGGTTCTGAATAGCTATTGCTCCTAAAATAAACATGGGAGTGCAGCCTAGAGTAAGCTACAAAGGCCCCCCAGGAGCAAAGCCTTTCTTATGATCAAGCCCAAAGCAGGCCAGAGACATACCACTGTCCTCGCTCCCCTCTGCAGCCCTGTCTGTTTATTCTGTCCACTTGCTGAGCCATGGGCTGTGGACTACAGTGAGAACACAGGCCTCAGACTGTGACACTCCACCCTGAGCACAACATGCCTGAGGGCAGAAGGTCACACGGTTCTTGAAATAACATAATACACAGACACACATGCTGCATATAAAAAGTGATATGCCAACAAATAAATATTTATATTGCTTTTCCAGAACAAGAGTTATGAGAGGAGTTTCTACCATACTACACAGCAGAAGGACATGGATCTGCCTCAGTGTCCCTCCCATGCTGCCAGGGCCAGCTCACAGGCTTGTAAAGTAAGCAGTTTGTTCTTCACCAAGTCTTCTTCCTGTTTCTGAACTCATTCTTCCTCTTCCTTAGACACCTGCCTTTTGTTTCCAGTATTTAACAATGTCCTTTACTAACCTTATCAATCTGACCTTCCAAGGATCTGATCTCATTCATAAACATCATCCCATGAAAGAATTTGCCACAAAGTCTATTCTACCCAGGAATAGTCACCAAAGCTGTTTCATAAGCATCATCTCCTTGGTGCTCTTTCAAGCATCATTCAACAGGAGGAAGGGGTTTGAGGAGAAAAGGGCCTTCATGCCTCCTGGGCAGTCCCTGCTTTGCCAAGAAAGAAGCTAGTCCTGAAATCTTTCTACTCGTTCATCTCCAATCACCAAAACCCCCAGCATAAAAGAAATCTCCGATTCTCCAGATGCCAATCATGCTTTGATTCAGTCCTGGGGAGGTCAAAGGATTATTGAGAAATAAAACATCATAGGTAAATTTGCTGAAAAGAAAACTGTAAAAGTAAGGAGTGGTGTGTTTATACCATCCTTTATTTTAAATCAGCCATGCTATTGCCTTTGTATGGGTTCTCCTCACTATCTTAGGCTTTCTTACTATATTTTCCTGCCTGCATCCTTCTTTTATTAACCACAGCCTGTCTGAAAGCTCTGGAATCCAGGAGAAAGAGCACCTCCTATATGAAACATTCTCTGGTTACCTGCATTTCTTTGTGATTTCCCTCCTTCTAGGTGCTCTTTCCACACGGCCCTTCTGGGTTCCGCATTTCAGTATTGAATTACACACTGTATGGTATTGTGTATGAATTGTCTCCCATTAGAATACCATGCTGCCCAGGGTGGACATATGCAGATTTGTTACCTGTACAGATTCCTTCCTATGAGAGATATCTCCCCATTCTAAAGTAATTTTGCTTGATTCCTATGGTTGGGGGGAAAGCTAATTCCCACTCCCAGAGTTGGACGTAAGTTCCAGATTTAGCTAATCAGTAAAATTAGCCCGCTTCCCAAAGAGTGGTCCTAGAATGAAGAGTACCCTGAGATGGGATCATTTCTAGAACCATTGTCCAAGAAGGTTCAGGAGCTATGACAACAGTATAGCCTTGAGACTGCCAGCAGCCATGACAATAATATACGAATAAAGCCAAGGCAGTGAAGCAGAGCTGAGAGATGGGAAGACACAGATTACATTCTTGACACCCCTGGACCCAGCCATGCCTGAAGCTAAATGCACTCCCCTTAAAGTTACCATTTACATCAATGAATCCTTCCTTTCCTTCCTCATTCCCAGCTGACATTCTGTCACTTGCAACAGTAGGAGTCATAACTAATACATCTTCCCAATCTAATTATAAACTCAAGTTATTAGTCCACGTCATAATTTTTTATATTCTTTTTGCGAGAGGATGAAGTGGAAATAACCCCTAATCTGATCTCCCTATTTGAAGGCAAAGGTACACATGGATAGAAGATAATAATCAGAATTAGTGCCTCAGTTTCTGGATAGCAATATAAATGTGCCAGACATTTATAGGAAGTAGGGTTGGGGAAACTTTATTAAATAAGTTAGGTCTAAGGAACAAGTAAAATTCTCCATAACATAATAATGCCAAGGTTTAATATCACAAAAGAGGTGAGGTTAAATCCATGTTAACTCCAAGACTCTCCATGCTTCATGTGATATTAGACGGTGTTGTCTTTTATTAATAGAACTCTCACTTTGGTAACAAGTGATTGCTTCCTAGATGGATAGTGAGGAAAATGAGTTGTTGTTGACACGAGAACCCACAATTCCCAATCTATCAAGGCAAAGCCAAGGAACGCTTCTATTCATATCTGGACAAAGACTGAAGCCTGCTAATCTACAAGAAAAGCCCACTCGCAAACAAATCCCGTCTTGTAATTATGTCACACACATACATTTGGTAATTACGTCCTGGCAAGATGATGTGTGCCAACACACACACTACATCCACCCCCCTAATGCCCCAGCCACACCTATCAGTTCGGAACCAACGTCCTAACGTTGGAAGATGATCGCACTTTTGGGTTCAGCTCTTCACCAATCTTTTAAAATAGTCCTATCCTCATACAGAGAAATGTAAGAAGGACCAGACCCGTATTGTTGTGATTCAACATTAGATTATCCTAGTCTGTGCAGAGTGTGGTCTGTGTGGGGCCAGGTAGCACCGCAAATTCCCACAAGGACTGGCACAAACACAGGATATGCAGTTACCCGAGGCCAAAGCAGACTCCTGGCCAAAGATCCAGGATAAGCGGCCCAGTTCAGGGTAAGTGCAGGTATCGGCGTTCAGATCAGGAAGGAGGTTGGGAATCCCAAAAGAGCAGCGTGAAGCATCAGTTCAGATCTGCATGTCTAATCATATCCTCAGGTAAATCTGATATGAGACGGGTTTCCTGCTCAACTCCTCATGTACTTCTTGTTGGGGCAGAAACACATTCCAAGGGATGGGCAGCCCTGAGCCCACAGAAGAGGACATGTAGGTGAAAATAGTTAAAATAGAAATAAGACTTTTTAGAGCCAGGAGTTACCTTAGAGACCATCTTCAGCCCCCTTACTTTATAAATGAAAAACCAAGCTCCATTTGATGATTTTAAGTCAGTGAGAGACAGTAGGAGAGAAAGAGATATAGGGAGAAAATACAACACCTGCAGTCACTTCCCTGCCCCGTTGCTGAATAGGAACTGTGTACAGGTAGAACTACAGGTTGACTGCATCGTCTTCCAAAGCTTTAAGTAGCAGGCTCTGCGTGTAAAGAGAGGACCTTGCCAGAAGGGACGGTTACACAACTTAAGGCTTCCCAGTGGACCTGCAGAGATTCCCAGTTTAGTCTCAGTTTGGAATATGCAGACCTAAATGTTTGGGGTTGATAAACTGACTGATCCCCATTTCTTACCAGCAGGTGGCTTTGGCGCTGCCTCCACCCGGTTTAGGTGGAGTTCTGCCCCCAAACTGTGTGAAGAAAGGTTTGAAAGCAACAATTGGGCTTAAAAAAAAAAAGCAAAGAAAAACCTTCTTGGCTCAGTCGCCACAGATCCTGCTGAGAACTCTGAATTGCTTTCCAAGATGCACTCGAAGCCGAAGAATCCCCCAAATTGGGGCAACAGGAGGCTCTAGAGAGGCTGGGCTGTAATCAGACTACTTCATTCATTAGCGAGCCCAACCCCGAGGACAATCAGAGCCAAGGAATTTCATGCTCGAGTCTTGCGTCGCCCTTAGTGTTTAATGCATCAGAGGAACAAGCTTGCTAGATTCTCCGTCACAGCAGGACCCGAGCTGCCTCCCAAGCCCTTCCTGTGAGGAGCTTTTGAAAAAAGAAAAAAAGAGAGCAAAAGAAAACAAAAACCAGCAAGCTGTGTCTGTGTGACAGGAAGGGGACCTCGTGGGGCTAAGGGCAGCTTTTCAGATGGAGGAAGGAGGAACAGGGCCAGGTCCCACCTCGTCTGGCTCTGAGCAACCTGGAGGCAACCTGTCACCTGCTCTTTAAGTATGTGTCCTATGAACAAAAATAAATAAATAAAAAATAAAGAAGTGTGACCTTCAAGCCCGTGGGACCCTTGGGGGAGGTGTCAGGAGCGTATCTGAAGAAGGGCTTCTTTACGCATATTCCTTTTGGCTCCATCTCCCCACCCTCCCGGACAGGACCAGACACCCCAGGTTGCCAGAACCTCTCACTAGGCTGTGGGCTCCCCACCAACCTCAGAGTCACCAAGAGCTTTTGTGTTCAATGGTCTTCAGTTTCCAGGAGGCAACATTTTAAACGGGTCAATTTCCAACTCTCTGCCTAACTGATTTCATTTTTAACAAGCTTCGTTCCCAGAGGCTTTGTTAAGCAGAGTGCTAGGATCAGAGAACATACTGAAAGGAAGCTTAGAGAGCATCAAGTCCAGCCCCATCATTTTTCAGAAAAGAAAACTCAGGTACTATAACAAAGTGCTAAATATATAATGCGTGCCAGATATATTAGGCTATATTCTAAAATGTTAAAAACCATAACTTTTGAAATATTAAGCGTAGAGATCATAAAAGTTATATAGAAGCAGGTGGTGCCTAAAACTACCTTACATTTCTTAGCAATAAAATGAGGGCAGTATATTAGTTTACCAGGGCTGCTGAAACGAAGTACCACAAACGGAGTGGCTTAAAACAACAGAAATTTATTCTCTTGCGGTTCTGCAGGCTGGAAGTCTGAAATCCAGGTGTCAGCAGCGTTGGCTCCCTCTGAGGACCATGCAGGAGACTCTATTCCTTGCTTTTCTCCTAGGCCCTGGTGACAGCTGAGAGTCCTTGACCTGCTCTTGGCCCACAGACACAGCACTTCAATCCCTGCCTCCGTCACCACGTGGCACTCTCCCTGTGTCTCTTCACAACATCTTCCCTCTGTGCACGGCCTCTCCTCCTCTTAACGTAAGGACAGCAGTCATGCTGGATTTATGGCACAGCCTAATCAAATATGACCTCAACTTAATGTGATCACATCTGCAAAGATCTGTTTCCTTCCAAATAAGGTCATATTCACAGGTACCAGGGATTAGCACTTCAAAGCATCTCTTTGGAGGACACAATTCAACAACCCATAACGGGCAGTAATTTCTTTCCTGTCTACTTATTCTTGAGGATAACAGATGTTAAAGTACACAAACTTTTAAACTTCGTGTACAAACTTTGTGTTTTTCAAAATCCTTCAGCATCTATGTTCCCCTAAAGTAAGGAATGTAAAACATACACCCTGGGCCCCATTCCACTCCCTTCCTAGAATCCATGCTGTTTCCTCAGAAACCCAAGCTGTTCACATGTCATGACTAGTAACGACAGACAGCAGCTTTTCTGAGGTCAAGTTTGACTTCACATTCACCCGGGCTCTCAGCAAACACAACTGGCGCTCCAACTCTCCAGTGTCCTGCCAGCTTTTTGTGACCGTGAGTTCCTTCTGGGTAGTGGTGTGTGTGCGTGTGTGTGTGTGTGTGTGTGTTGTTAAGGATTGGAGAGGAACCTAAAGAAGACTGGATATAAACTTGGCTTCTTTTAAGACATTTAAAAGATGGAAAAACCTTGCCTCTGTACACTTGCTACTTTCCTTCCTGGCTCTCAACCACATTTGCCACCTCTCTTTAGCATCACAGGAACCCCTTGCAGCTCTGAAGATGAGATGGTGGAAGTTCAGAAGCCACCTCACTGGTTTGAGATTGCCAAACACCGGCAGAAACCGGAACTTGGGTGTAGAAGGTATGTTTCTCAGTTTCAGAACTCTTTTACATGCTTCGGCTCTGTTAAGAACTATTAATACTATTCCCAGAAATTTAATTGGAAAGGTAGGGTCTGGGTGGTTTCTGTGTCTGGAGTTTAGATAAGAATACCAACGTCCAGGAGAAAAAATCAGAGATAGATCCTCTGAGGGGTTTCAGTGAGTCTAGTAACTTGAAATTAGCTTTGGCATTAGCTTGTAACCTTACCGTCCATTAAAATGAAACCTTTCTTAGGAGGGATCAAATTCAAGTTCAATTCATTATAGTTTCCTCAGAGTGAACCAATGTCTGGAGCACCAGGTTCAACTGAAAGAGCAGGAGGCCATTTGGTCTTCCAGGTCATACGTAATTAAATTATCTCTGGGGTGACCAGCCTCACTGTCCCCTGAGCGCTGTGGAGACTATAGCAGAAGCCCGTGACTCTGAGCCTCCCCCAAGGGCTTTAGAATATCATGAGGAGGCCTGATTTAAATACCTCCAACAGACTTTAAAACGACAGCACCAAATCCAGTGCTAAATAAAACATAAGCAAGGGTCAACACGTAGAGAAGCAGGAGCCACGGCAGTCGGAATAAAGAGAGATCAGTATTGAACGGGGGCAGAGGAAGACTGCGCAGTCAGTCCTGCCATCCCTGCTCTGCCCGGCTGGGTTTCTGTAAACCCTCAACTCGCAGCTCCAGAACAATTCCATCCATTTTCCAAGTTTTTCTCAAACTTTTTGACCACAACACACAGTAAGAGAAATACTTTCTATTACAACTCAGCACTCACATCCAAAAGCATAAAGAAGCAGTACTCTCCTGGATTGGTTCCTTTTGCTTCTCTACCCACATCCACACTGTTTCCTCCTGGGTTTCAGATGCAAAGGGACTGCATCAAAGGGCTGCCTCGACTTCCAGCCAAAGGTGGGTCTGGCCAATGGGAGGTGCCCGCAGGAGATGGGGTTGGCAGGAGGGGAATGGCATGGGGCATGTTGTATGCCAGCTCCCACCTGCCAGCGAGTGTGCAACGTCCCCCTCCCTCTTCTGGAGACCACAGCTCCTGTCAGGTAGCCCTCTCCTTACAGTGTTCCAGAAGCTTCTTTTTCTTTACCTCTATAGACCTAGGAACGATAAGCTCTCTCTGCAATGATCAGGCCCAGATACTGTGCTATCTCTTGTTGCTTTTGTCTTTGCAATTAGTTTCTATTAAACTCTCCTCAAACTGTTCAATCTGAGTGTCATCTGTTTCCTGACAGTATCTTACAGACAAACCCTTACCCTGACCATGTGTGATGCATTCTGATATTCTTTATTCCATTGTTTTATTTTTATAAAAATGAAACTATTATCTCTCAATTGATTTTACAACCAGCTAATGGGTAGCGACCCATAGTTTGGGAAACATCACTTATTTTCATCAGCAATAACTGGACGTGTTTTTCCAACATAAACTGTATGCCCATTAGTGGGGTGTTTAGAATTCATCATATAGCCTAGATGAGCCCCCGGCCAATGCTCCATTCATGGATTTGCAGCCTCTCCTCTGTACCTGGTCCCATTTTGAAGGTCTCATCCCTATAATTAGGTTTCTATCGGCTCTGGCTACAGGTTTTTCTTAGTTCCTGGTGGGCCTGTAACCCGGCCTGAGTCCGAGCCCCACGGCCTGGTACATCAGTTCCCCAGGACTGCTGAGACAGATTACCACAAACTGGGTGGCTTAAAACAACATAAATTCATTCTCTCACAGCTCTAGAGGCCAGAAGTCTGAAATCAGGGCAGCAGCAAGGCCATGCTCCTTCCAGTGCCTCTAGGAGAGGCTCTTTGTCTCTTCCAGCTTCTGGTGACCTCAGGCATCCCTGGGCTTGTGACTGCATCCTCTTGTCTGCCTCTGTCTTCACACGGCACTTGTCTCTCTGTGCCTTGTCCTCTGCATACCTCTTTTAAGGACACTTGCCATTGGATTCAGGGCCTGTCCAGATAATCCAGGGTGATGTCCTCTCAAAATCCTTAATTATATCTACGAGGAGACTTTTCCCAAATAAGGTCATTTTCATAGAGTCTGTAGATTAAACATGGACATCTCTTTGGTGACCACCATTCAACCCATTATACCTGGCAACTTAACAAACCTACTAATTCTTATTGGCTCCCTTGCAGAGCTTGTCCCTGTATGATCAGCCTGGACAGATCCTTAGATCTGGGAGGCTGGCAGCCACCTCACTACGTGGATCACCCAGTCCAAAGACTGCTGGGAGTGATCCCACCACACAGATAAGCCTCTGTGGATAACAATGCCGGGGAGATCAGGCTTTGAGTCACTAGATTTTGGACTGCTGCTCACATTGTCTGGAGGCTAACTTCCTAGGTGCTTCTGTTCTGGCAATACTCAGCCAAAATTTCTTATTCTCCTGGCCAGCTGACTCAAGGCAGTATCAGGCATTAAACCATGGAGCCAGGAAGATGGGTCCTACAGAATGGAAAGGGTTTTGAAAAATGAAAGGAAGAGTGAACAAAGACATAAGGTAGCCCTCTTCTTTAATCAAGGAACACATCTGATTTCATGCTCAGAATGGCAGTAACATCCTCTCTGAATGTCTTTGAAAGCAGAGGGAGCATCTTTCTTGCATAACTCTCAAAATTTCAGGGACTAATTTCCCTCATACATTGAAAAATATCTCTGTGCAAAAATAAAAGACACTGCTGGCTCCTTTCAAAGATCATTTCATTCAATTGGCTATTCATAGGACTCTTTCTCCATCTTCTGTTTGGGAGCGTTGGAGCATGTCCACCCTCTATGCCAGGTACTGGGCTTTATAAATCAGCCTGCTGCATTTTGCTGTTGTATCTTTGTAAAGCACGGTCGGCATACATGAAGCTCAAGGTAAATGGTTGGCATTTTCATAAGCTTTTGTTCTATATTACATTGCTTAAATCTAAGCGTGAAAAAAATGAATTTAAGGTCTTATAATCTCAATAACCCACTTTACATTTATTATCCATCCAGCCCATAAGCCTCTGATAATGAATATTGACTGTGCTGAGCAATGACAAAAGGAGACAATTCTTAGCTGAGGCTTCTGAATGTTGGCAGCTGTGGAAAGCTGTGGTTGCCATGTGGTTTGGCTGTCTCATCAGGACTGAGTAAAGTGGCCAAGCCAGAGAAGAAAGTCTCCTCCCTTACCCTGTGGAACAGGGACTCCACAGCCCAGCCCCCTGTGGGAATAATCTAATCTGAAAACTGTTGAAGTAGATTTAAAGTATCTGATAATGTCTGTGACGAAGATTATGCCCATCTCCAGGTTTTTCAGCCACTTTTATTGGCTTGGTGTGGCCTTCATCCCTCCGTAAAAAGTATAAGTCACCTAGGGCCTGCATCATTTCCTTTTTAAGTAGTTTTACATGGCTGCAGCACTGTAAAGTCGTGCAAGTAATACAGTGGGAATAAAGTGGACTTTGACTTCTGAAGGCATGGATTGGAGTCGTGGCCTATTACCTACCGTCTAGTAAACGTGAGATGGACATTGAGAAGCTTTCTGAACTTCCATCTTCTCATTGTAATCTAGGAATAATAGCAATCCTTCATTCGTGAGTTTTCTTTGAGAATTCAATGAGAGCATTCAGTAAATATACTGAGCAAGAATTATGTGCCAGGCACTGTCCTAGGCATTAGGGTACATCAGACAAAATAGACCAAAAAAAAAGACTTTTATCCTTACTGAGATTACATTCTAGTGACAGGAACTAGACAATAAACTATAAACATAATAAATAAAATGACATAGAATGTAAACAGGAGAAGGCAATTTACAAACTGCAAGTTGCAGAAACAACACTAGTAATTTATAATGCCATTCTCTTGCTTTTCTCCCCACCTCACTTCCTTTCCTCCCCACTCCTTTTCTCAAAAGTACTCAATCATTCCTTTATTCATTCATTTATTCATTCAACAAATATTAATTAATTGTTGGTTATATTCAAGATGATGAGAACAGAAATAAAATAACATTGACCCTGATCTCAAGAGTCTAACAATATAGCAAGGAGACAAACTTGCAGACAAGTACAATGCAAGGGGAAAGTGTCATAAATGACAATACACATAAGACTCCATGGGAACCTCAAGAAGTAATTGTCTAAGTAGTCCATAAAGGGGGAGCTATGAGTCAGATGTGGTTTGTCCCTGCCAAAACTCATGTTGAAATTTGATCCCCAACATGGCAGTGTTGGGGGTGGGACCTAGTGGGAAGAGTTTAGGCCATGGAGGCAGATCCCTCATGAATAGATTAATGCCCTCTTGTGGGGATGAATGAGTTCTCTATCTCATGGAAATGGGTTACTTACCATGAGATCGAGTTGTTAAACAGGGTCTGGCTTCCTCAGTTTCTCTCTCTCGCTTCCTCTCTTGCCATGGGATCTCGTTGCACATGCCCACCCCTCCTTCCACTTTTTGCCATGAGTTGAAGCATCCTGAGGCTCTGACTAGATGCAGCTGCCTAATCTTGAACCTTCCATTCACCAGAATCATGAACCAAATAAACCTCTTTTCCTTACAAATCACCCAGCCTCAGATATTCTGTTATAGCAACTCTAAATGGACTAAGACAGGAGATGATTCTTAGATTAAGGGAAGGCCCTTAAACCACAGGTAATAAATATAGAAGACCATTTGAGGCAGTGGAAATTGCAAGATTGTTCAGGGGAGCTCAAGTAGCTAAAGACGTTGAGAGAACAGGTGTGTAGAAGAGTATGATAGAAACTAAAGAATGACAGGCAGGCAAGGACCAGTCTACGATAGATACAAAAACAGTTATGAAAGCCACTAATAGGGTGGCAATTGAGCCATGGGCATAAATGAGATTGTGCAGGGAGAACATGTGAGCCTGAAAAAAAAAAGAAAGAAAAGAAAAGGCATGAGAATAAAACCATTTGGAATATCCAGATTGAATGGAAAAGCAAAGACAAAGTTCTTCATAATGGATACTTAAAAATTAGTGTCAGAAAGGCAGGAAATGACACTTCAAGAGAAGGAAGTAACTTAGAAAATGTGGCAGGAAAACTGCATACGATAAGAATTATTATAATATTATCTATTATTTGGTATTTAGGTAGTCTCTGGTGATCTTGAGCAAAAGCAGATTGAAATGGTGACAGCAAAAGCCTGATTTCAATAATTTAAAGATAATATAGAAGATTAACATTTGGAGGCCATGAGAGAAATCATGTTTTAAAGTATTTGACTGTGAGGAAAGGAGAGAATGTGTTACCAGGAAGCTTACCAAGTAGAGAAAAGTTTTCCAAAACCAGAGAGATGTGAGTATATTTATAGACTACAATGGAAAGGGAGCAATTAAAAATACAGAAAAAAAGCGAGACGGATACAAAGAAAGAGGTAACTTTTTATTGCTCTCCAGGAACTCTGGAACTACCACGGAGGTAAGTCTGAACCTACTCTCTGAACATCTTCTCTCTGGCTACTTCTTTTACCAAACCATAACAAATATGCCTATCCTTCTGCTGTCCCATCAAAAACACATTGACAAAGGCCTTGAAGTCAAGGTATAGTATAGATATAAATCTCTTAGTGGTTCAGAAGCAGCATTCCAGGAAGGAAAGGGAGGATGGAAGGAAAAACAACTTCTAGAGAGGAGAAGGAAGAGAAGAGCTGTACTAAACAAGTTCCCGTTTTCAAGGCCACTAACCCTGCGCTAAGTGCAGTAGGTACAGTGTGTGTGAGATGATGAAGATACCAGTTTAAAAAAAAAAAAAGAAAGAAAACAGAAAAAAAACTAAAACCACAGTTTTTCTGGGCAGGAGAAACTAAAAGTTGATTCTGGAGAATTATGACTGTGAAAGAGAGTAGGAGAATCTCAATAGAGAAAGTTCCAGAAATGAGATCTCCAAATCCTATCAACACACATTGCTGACCGATCCCTGAACCACACATTTGCAAAACAAGACTCAAAGCAGTTCAGCTAAACACAAGAAATCTTAATTGAGTCCAGACTTTGAGAGAAACAGAGTTTGTAATACAGGACCAGCCAAGAGATCTGCTTGCTGAAACAAAAGAAATAACACTCATTCAAGAAAAGTGACAGGACCCAGAATCTGTACAATATTCCACTCATAATATTAATCATATAATCTAAACCCAACATGTAAGGACTCAAAAAAAATGGAATACATTCTCAAAAGTAAAGAAAAATCAAGTGAGACTGTTCCTGATACTGAGATGTTGAAACTAGCAGTAAAGATTTTAAAGAAGCTATCATAACTATCCTCAGTGAAGTAAAATAAAATATGCTTGAAATCATGGCAAAGATAGGAAATCTCAGAAGAAAAATAGAAATACTACAAAAGAAATAAAAATTTTAGAATTAAATTTTAGAATGGGAGTAATATGGTTGTAAGGTTTTTAGAATGTATGTGAAGTGTTACACTTATGGCTGAAAAAGTACAGTAAAAAGATAAGACTATGTATTATAATCCTAGAGCAACTAATTTGCAAAAGAGTATATTTAAAAATAATAGGAAAATTAAAATAGAATTCTAAAATATATTCTAATAATTAAAAATGCGAGATGGAAAGATTAGAGGGAAAAAACAGAAGAGACAAGTAAAATAATAATTAAATGTAGATTCAAATATAACTGTATCAATATTTAATGTGATTATTAATAATTAATAGATTAAGCACTCCAACTAAAAGGAAGAAACTATCAGAATATATTAAAAAGGAAATCAGACCTACTATCTGCTATCTACATGAGACTGACTTTAAATATGAAGACACAGAGAAGCTAAAAGTAAATGGAAAAAAAGAATAAATCACATAAATAGTAAGTATAAAAAGATGGGGTAACTATATTAATATTAAATAATGACTTTTAAGGAAAAAATTATCACCAGAAATCAAAGTGATAATAATTCTTCATGTTGAAAGTGGCAATTCATTAAGAAGACTTAATAATCATAAACATGTTTAACTTAATAAAGAGTTTCAATATACACGAAGAAAAAAATCATAGAATTATAAAAAAAAATAGACATTTACACAATCATAGCTGCAAACTTTAACACCATTTTTTCAATAATTGCTTAAAACAGCCAAAAAATATCAGTGAAGACAAACAACATCTTAACACTATTAACTATCTTGACTTAATTGACACTTTAGAACACTAAACCAGACAAAGGCATAATATATATTCTCTACAAGTGTACATGGAACATTCACAAAAGTAGACTATATGCTTAGCTGTTAAACAAATCTCAATAAATGTAAAAGATTAAGAGTGACTTCACCAAAATGGCAGAGTAGAAGCAATCTGGCTTTACTCTCCCTCATAGAAAACCAAAAGCAAATATCCAGTGGCAAGATTGTCATCAGCATTATCCCAGAACTCAAACCTAAGGCTAAAATGATGCCTGGGTCTATAGAGAAGCAAAAAACTCCAAGCAGACAATAAAAGAAACAAATCTGTGTCTGTGATACCCCTTCCCTAAGCTGCCAGACACTGCACAGAAAATTCTCCTCATAATCATTTCTATACTAGAAAAGGTGAGATCAAGGTAGACAGCCAGCTTTCCCACCTTCTGGGGTTCCATCACAAGAAAACCATTCTTGCCTCAACCAAGAGAAGCATCATGAATGCCTGAAAGGAGAAAAAGTCCTAGGGGAGTACTCACCATCAAATTGGTACTGACTGATTAACACTATGGTACTCAAATGGTGGTGGTGTTCTCCAGGGATTAGGGAGTTGGGGGGCTGTAGATTCACAACTGAAGGATGCAGTGAGCATTGTGGAAAGGAGGAGCATACCTCTAACCCTTGCTAGGGAGAGGCAAAGATATAAAATGTAACCAAAATGTTTGTACTCCCATAATTTCCTAAAATAAATAAAAGTCCTTGGGGACAGCTTGAGACAAAGAGGGGAGGCAGAACTAGCAACCCCAGCCTGTGAAATTGTCCCATTTATCTCACCCAAAGAAGATACCAAATCAGAGTGTCTCCCACACTGTGGGAGGCACACTACACGGGTCCTCAAGACATGAACCCCTAGCCAGCCTTCCCACACAGCCTGGGTATCCCCTTTGGGACCTCCTTCCTTAGGGATAGGCAGCATTCTAAATGTCTGTGAGAGCCGAGGCAAACCTAGACTTAAGGCACCATTTATTGCCAAAAAAGGAGGCAGTTACTTAGGGTAGAGGGCATTCAACAGGTGAACTGCAAGGAAACTCTAAGCAAACATACCCCAGAAAGACCAACAAGAGTCTGACAGTGAAGACTGGAATAAATAACTAACCCTTCAATGCAAAGACATAGACATACTTCCACAAGAAACAACAGTAAACAGGAAATCCAGACCTACCCAAATGGAGCAGTGACCAAGCAAGGGGCCAGTGACCAACCCTAAGAAGATGGCAATGGTGAGTTCGCAAATCACAAATTCAAATTAACAGTTTGAAGGAAATTCAGTGAACTCCAACATAACACACATATTAATAATAAATTCAGAAATTTATCAGAGAAATTTAACTAAAGGAATGAAATAATTTTTAAAAATCCTAAACTGAGAAATATGTTTGCTGAAATAAAAAATACATTAGAGGCTCTTAACAGCATAATAGACCAGAGACAGAATCAGTGAGCTCAAAGACAGGCTAATTGACAATACATGGTCAAAGGAGAAAAAAAGAATGAAAAAGAACAAAGAATGCCTACAAAATATAGAAAATAACCTCAAAAGAGCATATCCAAGAGTCATTGGTGTTCAAGAGGGAGTGGAGAAAGAGCAAAGACTCGAAATCTAACTCAAGGAGATAATAACAGAAAACTTTCTAAAACTTGAACAAGATAGAAATATCCAGGTATAGGAAGGTCTTAGAATACCAAACAGATTCAAACCAAATAAGACTACTTCAAGGCATGTAATAATCAAACTCCCAAAGATCAAGAACAAAAGAGAGAATCCTAAAAGCAGAAATAAAAAAGAAGCAAATAACATAAAGGACCTCCAATTTTTCTGGCAAAAGACTTCTCAGCAGAAACCATACAGGCCAGGAGGGAGTGGGATAACTCAAGTTATCCCCTCAAAGTACCTGTGTAGTTCAAAGCCATGTTTTTCAAGGGTCAACTATAGACTACAAGTCAAAGACTAAAAAGAGACAAACAGTCACTATATAGTGATAAACAGGTCAATTCAGTAAAAGGATAGAACAATTGTAAATATACATGCAACCAACACTGGAGTACCCAAACATGTAAAGCAAACCTTAATAGATCTAAGGAAGAGATAGACTGCAATACAGTAATAGTAAGGGAACTTAGCACTCCACTCTCAGTAAATGACAGATCATCCAGAAAGAAAATCAACAAAGAAGCATTGGAGTTAAACTATACACTAGAACAAATGGACTTTACAGAATTTTTGCTGAAGAATGCTGAAGAATACACATTCGTTACATCAGCACACGGACATTTTCCAGGATAAACCATGTCATGTCTCAACAAATTCAAATATGTCAAAATCATTTCAAGTATCTTTTATGACCACGATGGAATAAAACTATAAATTAATAGCAAGAGGAAATTTGGAAACTATACAACATGGAAATTAAATAACATCCTCCTGAATGATCAATGGGTCAATGAAGAAATTGAGAAGGAAATTTAAAATTTTCCTAAAACAAAAATAGAAACACAATGTATCAAAATCTATGAGATACAGAAAAATCAGTACTAAGAGGGAAATTTATAGTATTGTATAAGATTGAAATAATATTGTACAAAGTATGTGCTCTGACCACAAAGAAATTAAATTAGAAATCCATAACAATAAGATAATTGAGAAAAATTCAAATAAATTAAATAATATACTTCTAAAAAATCCACTGATTGACAAAGAAATCACAGGGAAACTAGAAAATATTTTGAACTGAATCATAATGAAATTATCATTCATATCAAATTTGTGGAATGCAACTAAATCAATGCTTAAAGGGAAATAATAACTGTATTTAAATGCCTATGTTAAAAAATAAGAAAGATCTAGAATCAGTGATCTGAGATCCCATTTTATAAAATTAGACAAACAAGAGCAAATTAAACTCAAAGTAAATAGATATAATAAAATAATAAAGAGCAGAAGTTATCCATTTCATCTGAGTTGTCAGATTTGTTGGCCTAAAGAAAATACTACCTTATTATCCTTCAAATATCCATAGGATATTTAGTTTTATGCCCTTTTGTTCATTCCTGATGTTGCTGATTTGTATCTTTATTTTTTCCTAGCTTTTATGGATCTTTTCAAAGAACCAGGTTTTGTTTTCACTTTTTTATTGTATGTTTGTTTGTATTTTATTGTTTCTGCTTCTAGGAGCTTTGTAACTTTGCATTTTACAATTAGTTCTATGATCCATTTTGAGTTAATTTTTGTGAAAGGAGTAAGGTCATGTCTAGATCCTTTTGGTCTCCTCTCTCTCTTCCCTCCCCTCTCCCCTAACCCTCCTTTTTTTTTAATTTTTATTTTTTTTATTTTTTTATTTTTTGCATGTGGAGGTTAGGTTGTTCCAGCACTATTTGTTGAAAAGACTATTTTTGACTATATTTGTGTGGCTCTATTTCTGGGTTCTCTATTCTGTTCCATTGATTTATTTGTCTATTCCCAGTCCTTTAATGTTAGTATTTTTAAGTTAATTTTAGAACCAGTTTATCAGATCCTAGAAAACACCTTGCTGGTATTTTTATTGGAATTGCGCTGAATCTATACATGCATTTGGAAGAACCAACATGTTTAATATATGGTATATCTTTCAAAAATGGACTTATGGATTTATAGATCTGTGGTCAATTTCTGTAAATATTCCATATGGGTTTGAAAAATATACACATTCTACAGTTGTTTAGTGCAGACTTCTATATATGGACATAAAGTAGTTTTATTAGTTGTACTGTTCAAATCGTCCATATTATTAATTTTTTCTGCTGTTTCTATCGATGAAAGAGATATTTTATCATATCCCATTATAATTACAGATTTGTCTATTTCTCATATTTCTATCAATTTTTATTTATATATTGTGAACATATTATTAAGAGTATAGAAATTAAAAATGTAGATAAAGCTAAATTTTTAAAAATTTAGCAAAGAACTAAAAAGTGACAATAGATTTTTAAAAACTAGAAATTCTAGACAAAAAGCAATAACAAAAGAATTTTAGATACAGTTGAAGAAATATTGAACTGAAAATTAGGTTAAAAGAATCTATCAAATTTAAGCATGACCAGACAAAAGGATGGAAAATACAGAGAAACAGGTGAGAGACATAGAATATGCAATGAGAATATGTATAATAACTTGCAATTAATTGCTATTCCCAAAAGAGACGCAAAAGCAGTATTTGAGAATGTAAGATTGAGACTTTCCAAAACTGATTAATTTGAGAAGCCTGGGGGGCTTAAGTTGTCCAGGACCATCTTAATCCAATTTCAAGGCTTGAGGTTTTGTGGTCTACCCAGAGGACTGGAAGCCCAGCTGTGGCACATGTGAAATCTGTTTTATTCCTGATTAACTCCTACTTCCCAGGGTGAAATCCTTAACGGGTCCTGATTCTTATTGTTTTTCTCTCTCATCCCAGAAAGTTGCTAAAGTGCAGCTCAGAAGTTCAGCTATCTTTTATCAGCTAGTGACCAATGAGAAAAAGGAAACCACACTATATATTTCTAGCAGAGGGGGAGTTAGTGGTTTATAATCAGAGAATTGGTTGTAAAAATGTTAGAAGAACTGGAGAAACAAAAGGAAAAAGGAATGTCACCCAGAGATCAGGAAGCAGCTTCATCCCCTGGCTGGGAGCCCACCAACCCACACTACTGCCACAGCTCCTGGCACTGCGATTGAAAAGGACCCACCACTTTTAATCAGAAGCTCAGGAGTTAAGCCCCTGATGCTGCAGAAACCAACACCAAAGCTGTTGGAGCCTACAGTAAGTCACTGTCAGACATAGAAAAATGGCTTCTTCCTTTCCTCGCACAATCAACATAAGACCACTAGAGGCAACCCTATATTTCTGCAAAGTCAGATTTACTGGCCTGTTGCAACAAGGGAAACACCAGAGGAACCACTGGAGCATCTCACCAAACAACAGTAAAGACGGAGTTACTGCAGGATTGGAGGGAAGGGTGGAGTTTAGGTGAAATTTATGTGAAGCAGTGTTTAGATAGGCTAAAAGCAAAGCATGGCTGTGTGTAAAGGGGTCAATATTATGTCTGGAATGCAAAGGGGATCCAGGGCCTGATTTTTATTTTTTATTTTTTGAGACAGAGTTTCACTCTGTTGCCTGGTCTAGAGTGCCATGGCGTCAGCCTAGCTCACAGCAACCTCAAACTCCTGGGCTCAAGCAATCCTACTGCCTCAGCTTCCCAAGTAGCTGGAACTACAGGCATGGGCCACCATGTCCAGCTAATATTATTTTCTATATATTTTTAGTTGTCCAGCTAATTTCTTTCTATTTTTTTTTTTAAGACGGGGTCTCACTCTTGCTTAGGCTGGTCTTGAACTCCTGAGCTCAAACAATCTGCCCACCTCGGCCTCTCAGAGTGCTAGGATTACAGGTGTGAGCCACTGCACCCAGTCCTGATTTTTTAGAAAGGAAACAGTTAAGATATATATGGAGCCAGGAGTGATGGCTCACACCTGTAATCCCAACACTTTCGGAGGCCAAGGCAGGAGGATCACTTGAGACTAGAAGTCCGAAGTTTGAGAACAGCTTGGAAGACAGAGGGAGACCCTGTGCTAACAACAACAACAAAAAAGATATATACATGGAATATTATGTCTAGAAACCACTTACCTGAAACTCTTGCATATGGATTGGCTATCAAGGTTGCTTCTCTATATCAAAGTGGCTAAGATCCTTTAGGCAAAAGTCAGATGTTTCATTCTTAATGACATAGTTCCAAACCACCAATGGTTTTAGAGAGAAGTATTCTCCACTGAGTAAGAAAGCACTAGTCATGTGAAGAAGGCATTATGACCATTTACAGCTATAGAATCACCTTAGAGAAATATTATTTCCCACTAACTTTGCACTTTGGCAGCTTGCTGGAACTAGAGAGAAAAACAGTAAGAATCGAGGACCCATCTAGGGCTTCATCTGTGGATATCATCCCAGACTCATGAACGGCAGGATGGATTTTTACTTTCTTGACCTAGGTTAATTTTTATATTCTTATCCCTTTTTTCTACTTTCAGTTTTCTGCCAGGGTCTCCCATTGCCAGAACCCAACTGCAACTCAGCTGGCGAGGGAGGCTGGGGAGTCATTTTCAGGCTTGGTGGCCCTGAAATACAAAGCAAAGAGACTGAAATCGAGCTCAGAGCCAAAAGGAAAAACAACCCGTAGAATATATCACTTGAAGTTCAGTAAATGCCCTCAAGAACAAAGTAGGCTTGGGTGATAATCTCATCTTTCTAGTTTCTCATCTCTACTGAGACCTCAGCTGATGGTTCCTTACTGCCTTTTTCATTCTTTGACACATAAAAGAAAATGATTTTTAGACTTTCCAGCTATTTTAGTTGTTTGAACAGAATGGTTATTTCAGTGAAATTACCTAGTTCACCATTACCCACCCCCTCCACATTCTAATCAATCTTACACATTTCTATCAAACTCATCTTCTCAGACTCGGCTCTGACTTTGTCTCCTTCCTGGCCAAATATCTCAAATGGCTCTGTCTCTCCTGAAAAGACCAACTTCTTTACCCGATATTCAAGGACCTCTACAATCCACTTTTAATGTAAGTCCTCATTCTTATCCTCCTCTACTCCCTTATGGGAATAGGATGGGCCACTTCCACAAGAGACTGCCTTCTTTAAACGACAGGGACTCAAGGATGGGCATTTTTACCAAGCAAGATCAGTCATAGTCCTCCTGTAGTTTCCAGATGAACTTGGGACAGAGTCTCCCTTTCCTGCTGTGAGGATCTGAGTCTAGGATTGTCCACGTCTACATGTCCTGCTTTGAGGACGCTAATCTGAGGGAATAAGTTGTTAGGAGAAAGCAATCTTACGTGCACAGTATTTTGAACAGCTCCGGGCTACGTAAGAATGGGCCTTGAAACACTTCCTTACAAAGAGATAAAGAGTCCTCACAGCCTGCACTGGACTTCTCACTTTGCGTGGGAATGTCTTGCCCTGTTCCAGACGCAATGTGTGCTCCTTGGTTATGCTTAAGCCTGTGTGTCACATGGCACCTGGCCAATGCCCCTGGCAATATCTGTCCCTGTGGGGAGGAGAGGGGGTCCTTCTGCTGCAGCTCAGAGGGGTATGTGCAGGCCAGTTGCTGGCTCAACAGATGACCTCAGGCATTATCCTCTCAGCGTTGGGTTTTCATCTCCATTATAAATTCTGTCTGTGCAGCAACAGCTGTCAAGAGGTAGACCTCACATGTACCAGTGGGAAATGATACCAGCCAATGTGCAGGCGAACATTTTGCCTACGGATGAGCTCTGATGCTGACCTGAATAAGGGTCTGTGAGCTCAGGACACAGGGCAATTTTTTTATTAGATCATACTGTCCAATGTCCTTATATTTAGTGCAACCCAAAATACATTTTTCCAAGCTATGCATCATTTCAGTAAAATTGAATTCATGTGTCTTTAATTCATGAACAATTGACTAATTAATGAATTATATGGTGAGAACAAGTTAATGTCCTCAAACTTTTTAAACTTTGCATTGTGGCTTGTTGCTTCAGATATTTTTCTTAGAAACAGAAAGCTTATTATGCAAAAAAAAAAAATGTGAACACGCTAACCCCAAATTTCACATGGTCTCAATTTGCCAAGCCTTAGGAGAGCTCAGGGCATGTGTGGTGGAGGGAAGGGTTTGTGGCCTACAATAGCCCATGCTTCTCCCTTTATAGCACTGTGATTCTTCACCGCCTTTGATTTTCAGTCCTCTCCTCCTGTGCCATCAAATTTTTCATCCAATGCATTTTTCAGTTTACAAAGGGCTTTCTCATCCATCACATCACTAGATCCCCAGTAAAACCCTGTGAAGTCATCATCTCTAGCCAGCAATTTTATTCCCATTAAATAGAGGACAAGATGAGGCTCAGAGAAGTTAGCTACTTTGCCCAGAGGTTCAACGTGTGATAGCCAGCCTCCAGGATGGTCCCAAATGATCCATGCCTCCCACATTGTACCAGGATTGGGATCTGTGACAAGTAGAAATCAACAGAAGGAATGGTACGTCACTTCCAAAACTAGGTTATAAAAAGGCTCTAGCTTCAAGCTTGAGAGCTCATGCTCGCTCACTTGCATGGGTTCTCTCTCTCTCCCTTCTCTCCCACTCCCTCCCTCCTTCTCTCCACTCAATCTGGAGGGAGCCAGCTGTCATATCATGAGGGCACTCAGGTAACCTGTGAGAGATCTACATGGTGAGGAACTAAAGTCTCCAGCCAGAAACTGAAACCTGCCAAAAAACTCACTCCACCACGTGAGAGAGCTTAGAAGTGAATCCTTTATCCCCAGTCAAGCCTTCTAAGGACTGCTACCCCAGCCAAAAGCTTAATGGCAACCTCCTTAGAGACCCTGAGCCAGGACCACTCAGCTGAGCCATTCCTGGATTGCTCACTCTAAGTAACTGTGAGATAAGGAATATTTGCTGTTTTTGACTGCTAAGTGTCAGGGTAATTTGCTACATAACAGGGCTGATGTGCTGCACGATGGCACGGTACAACAGTGATACTGTATGTGTAAGTCTCTATCATCCCTGTCGTAGTGACTTATATATTCACTAATACATATAGAGAGCTTTTAAACTGAAGGTATACTAGAGTTTTAGACGGTGGGGAAGCTTAGAGGAGACATAAGTAAGTTTTTCACTTGGCAATATAGAATATACTGTTGCCTTTATAACACACTTATTCATTCTCAAGTGGTTTTCGGCAATATGATCTATTTGATCCCAACAGAACAGTCTCAATCTGGAACCAACCCTGGCCTTGAAAGCCCACCTTCTGGGTCATTAATACACCCATTACCCAGCCCTCAACTGTTACCAAGTCTTCTATTTATCTTCAAGATGTCCTCCTTCTGAGAAGTGGAATTATAGATACCTTTTTAGTGCTTACCCAAGAGCCTCTAAAGCATCTAAACACCAGTTCATAAAGAGCCCTATCTGCTGGAGTTCACAGCCAGTTGTGCTGTTGGCAGCCTTTCTGAGCCAAGCCATGCGCAATAAACTAAATAAGCAAGGAGCTGCTATACCTTTGGTTTAGGGCTTTTGTTACTCACTTCATAAAACTTCTATACTCTCACCAAATTCATCTAATTTACCCACTGATCCACCAATCCCAACATCTGGCCTTTGTGCCTTTTTATATTGTTTAAATCTGAATGTATTACTCACTCTTTCCTCTCCATAGTCTATCAGGAATCTATCCTCTACTTAAGGCTCACCAGAAACCTAAGAAGATTTTCCTGACCACCATACTGCAACCCCAGTGAGCTCTTCCTTCTTTGAAATCCAACGATCCCCTCGTGTTTCTAGTATTTCAGAGGAAAAATAGGTTTTTTAGTCTCTGCAAGATGATTGAGTCTTTGAGAGGAGGGAGCCATCAATGATGGAGCACCCAGTCTGTGGCAGACCCCATGTGAGGCTCTCTACGTGCATGTCACCCCTGTGTGAGGGCTGCAGAGACGACTGCAGAGACGACTGCTTGATGGATTAGGATGCTTATTAGAGTAAGCCCAGCCCCAATCTTGCCAATGGATTTTGACAAATGATACAAAGGTACAGCTCAGGCCCCATATCCCCTACACATGCTCACACTGGTCTCACTGCCTCCATTCCCTTTTGGAGAAGCCGCCCTGTCCACAACCCTGGTTGGGAGTGGCTCTGAATACCACCGATTGGACCAGGGATGGGCACCTGACCCAAACCAGGCCCTCTCTTCTTAAGGCTGTGGAAGAAAGGGCTCTCTAAGGATCTGAGGAAGTTGGATAACAGGGGATATGGGAACTAAAAGGTCATAGAGTTTAGTCAGCTTGACATTGTGCCAAACAATTCAGAATTACAAGGGAGCAAATACCCAAAATTAAGTAGGAGGGCCCAGTCTGCAGAAAGCAGCAGGGGAATGGAACAAATGTCCCAACGAAGCAACCCAATGAGAAACCTTGAGGCCCCCTGAAACTGGAAGGTGTCAGCTCAGCTCCTGGCTTTCCCTGGTCTCCCTGAGGCCCTGGAAGAACTTGATTTCCTATCCTGGGAAGTCTGCAAGACAATTCACTGTAGTCCTTCAGTAGCCTCCCTTTATATCCAGACTGCCTGATGGGTTTCTGTTCCTCGCCATTACAAGGCCTGAGTAAAATAATGCCCAATATTTT
>CAUYRT010048287.1:0-26535 GCA_963574885.1 Lepilemur ruficaudatus
AAAAATATATAGAAAAAATTAGCCAGCCATGGTGGCGAGTACCTGTAGTCCCAGCTACTCGGGAGGCTGAGGCAGGAGGATTGCTTGAGCCCAGGAGTTTGAGGTTGCTGTGAGCTAGGCTGAAGCCATGGCACTCTAGCCCGGGCAACAGAGTGAGACTCTTGTCTCAAAAAAAAAAAAAAAATGGAGTGGGAGGAGAGGGTGAATTCACGATGGGTTGAGTACTTGACTGAAATAATCTGCCAAAGTACACATCTTATTTCAATATCAGAGGTCATCTGGTTTAAGCAGTAAGGCAAAAAGGGTTAAGTGTTCAATCCTGAGAGTCTATCAGGATGAATTGGCTGTTTAGAATTGGCCCTGGTACATTGTTTCCTATTATTACAGATCTTTCTAGAAAGCTCATGTAACCTAAAGTGAAAGATAAAGTTTGTGTTTAAGGCAATCCCCAAACCGCCCCCCCCAGTTTTATTTTACAACTAAAATGTGGGATATTTAACACTCGACAGTTGGCTCTCTCCACCCCCATGTTTTATTTCCTTCATCTTTTTAAATTTGGGGGTGGGGCGGTAATGTCATTGAATTTGTGGCTGATAATATGATGTCTATTCTCATAGACTACTTTGGTTTTACTGTTTAGCGTGGAACTTCTTTTAGATGACTGTGAAGCCCAGGAAACCCTCAGCATATGGCCTATTCTTAACTGAAAACCTCTGTGTCCTAAATTTGTCTGTCTCAGAGATTTCATCTCATCATTTCTTCTATTATTTTTCTTCCTCTCTTGTACCTTCTGTGAAATGGAGTTGAAATACAAGGTTACATTTATTAAATTGTTATTCTTATCTAATACACATATTGCAGTTAGGATTACATCATTTAATGCATTCCACAACCATGTGAGGCAGATACTGCTGTTACTTCCAGAGATCAGTTTACAAACCTAGGATTATATAAGTAAATAAAAGTGAGAACTTGCCTTGAAACCTGTCTTCCTTCTTTTTCCCCTATTTGTTTCCCAGTGCTTTTGAGCTAGATAGTGAATACTTTTTCTTTTATGTGACTCAGTAATTTCCATATTTCTTACTCTGTCCCATAGTGACCGCCTAACACTCTGGATACTGTGTATGTGTCGATTGTGTACTCTGAGACGATTTCTGTTGGTTTTGTAAGTCATTTAAATAACCTGGAGATTTCAGAATTTAGGTGTCTCAGAATTTCTCGCACACTTGGAAGTAGCACATATAACCCTTTGTCAAATAATTTGTCTGCCAGTTTTTGGTTTGAGCAGAGCCTGTGTAACTTGCTGTGAATAGTCATTTTACTTGAGCTTGTTAATAGAACCTGTGTTGCATTAAAAGGAAAGAGCCATGATAGGACTGAAATAAGAATCAAAGATGAAATTACCACCATTCAGGTCTTTCTGGCATATTTGTTGTTGATTTAATGAGATTTTTAAAATTTTGTAGATCAAGGAAGAGGAGTATAATTCACCAGCTCTTGTTCTACTGGATTTATGTTATAAATTTTCCATCTTGGAATAGGATTAGGTGACTTAATTAGAGGTAGCACCTTAGGTCTGGTGTTCCATGTGGTTCAACACCTAGCTTTTGGTGTTACTTTTAAATAAATGTATAGCTTTTGCTGTAGTTTATGTCTGAGAAAAAAGGAAGTATCCACCACTGTGGGCTGTTGTTCTGCTGTCTGTGGCAGTGCTGTAGGCATTGAAGATAGGGTTCATGAAGTTCAAAGAGTTGATCTATTTGTTAATAATCTCTTAAACCCATTGATTACCAATACGTTGATAGTAAGGAGTAAGTTATTGTAAATCCTTTTTTTCTTTCTCTCTGTTGGCAGAAATTATAATTTCTTAGCAATTTTATTTTAGCAGAATTGATGGTGACCGTCTCTGAGTTAAGTGATTCAGATCATTACCTTTTATAATGCAATAGAAAAAATCCTATCATTGACACCTTTGAGCAGCCTATTAGGGACTGAGACCTTGCTGCAGGGGAGCGGGGGCTGCAGTGCACAGCAGGAGGAGATGAGTTGACTAGGTGAGCCAGTGAAGCTTCATCTGTATCGTCTGTAATTACAGCCCCTCCCCATCGCTCACACTGCCTGAGCTCTGTCTCTGTCTACACCCACCCCTGCATCCGCTTCTACCTCCATCCCATGGAAAAATTGCATCCGCTTCTACCTCCATCCCATGGAAAAATTGTTTTCCATGAACCAGTCCCTGGTGCCAAAAAGGTTGGGGATTGCTGCGGGCTTTGAGGGATTCAGTGTACAATTTCTAATAAAATAGGAGTTTGGCCCCACACATTGGGTTCCTGTGTTGATCTCTTTGTCCTTTTCTAATGAAACATTTCCATTAACGGTATCATTCAAGATGGCTTTAAAGAGCTAAAAACAAAAATTAATTTTTAGCCAACATGTAAGCTGAACTCTAAATTTGAAAGGGAAAAAAAGTTTTTCACTGTATGGTTTTAGAGTGTAGAGTGCAGAGTACTCTAGAGTACTCTTGAAGTACAGAGGGTTTTTTTTTTTTAAGAAAATGATTTTTTCCTCAGGTAAATACAATATTCTCTATTCTTGGATTCAGTAAAATGTCCTAAGTTTTGGATATGCTGTAATAGTCTACTAACCCTGTAAAAAGAACTGTTAAAGTAAGTTCACATAGCAAAAAAAAATCTTTTTGTACAACAAAAATTTCTTAGACCAATATTGGCACATGGCTGGCAACATGAAAATTTATTATTCATGTGGTATCACAAAAGCAAATATTGATACTGATACTGTATTTTATTGCATTTAGGTAACCAGAAAGCAATCCATAGTGTAAAATATTAGTAAGTTTTTATATAGCACATGTAGACAAAGCCAATTTACCAATAAAAAGTTTGTAATAGCAAGGAGCAAAATAAGAGTTAAAAGAATTCTAACTCAGTTGATAGCCGCAGTACATACATGTAGCACACATTTTGGTACAAAGTATTATAAAGTACATAGTAAAATCATACATTTGAAGGCATTCTAGTGTCCTACTTAGACACACAGTTAAAGCAATTATTTCACTAATTGTTAGCACAGAATAAGCAACCAGAAAGAGTTGAAAGACTCATTAATGTTGAAATCTATATCTTTCTTCATTGGTGATAATGACTATATTAAAAACTGAGTCATCATTATATTTAGAGTATTATTCTGTCACCTTGTCTGTGTTCTTTTTTGAAGTTTATATAGCATAACATTAAGCATGTCTCTAACGTTAAATCAGGGTCTCCTGTTTTTGAACTGTAAATTATCAGAGTAATTTATATTTTGAATGTTAGGGAAAAATCTACCTTTACTTCTGGTAAGCTGAGTTCCTATGTTGTCTTATTTTTGTTAAGGAAAAAACCATATGCTGTGAAGCTCTTATTTTTTGTGATAATGTTTGCAGTGTTCTGCCTGCCTCTGATTTATGGTAACATCATCATAGCTCACCCTAGACTTGTTAACTTGTGTACTGCTCACCTTTGCTAACAGCTCAGTTTTCAACTTATATTGCTGGTATTTTGAACATGAGATACTTTCTGGATTCTTGGGATGGAGTTTTCCATTTTTCATTATATATACTCAAAGTTTGAGCAGCATTATGGAATAACAGCATTGTGACAACTTTCTACTGGAAATTGCTTCCAGTTCTAAATCATTCTATAACAGGTGTAAAATGAAACCTGTTCAGAAGTTGGGAATTGCTAGTATTCCCTTAGTGCCACCTTTATTTAATTAGTTTATTAGCCAATCTCCCACAAAATATCACCAGGGTTGCTTTATATTGTTATTTAGGAGATTACCTTTGTAGTAGGCCTACTACTTTTGACCTCAGGAAAGTTGAAAAGGGGCTTTCATTAATATCAAAGAAAAAAGATACTTACCAAAGTTTGTATCAACTAAAATGTTTTAAGTAATTTCCTTTTGTATTTTTAAGCATCCAAACAGATTTTAAAGTGTATCTGTGTGTGTGTGTCTGTCCCTTGGCAGTAAATCAGATAGAAGAAAAAGAAAAGTTCTTTTGGTTAAGATGTCTAAACTCAGGTATAACAAATTCCTTTTCATCTTTCCTGCCAATTTAGAGTGCTTGGTGTCCTAGAACACTGTCCTGAGAAGGCTTATGAGCTAAGTTCAGGATCACTGGGAGAGACTGCCAGAATTTTTTTTTCCACTAAGGGTGATTACAGAGGAAGTGGCATAAATTTGCTAAGAAATGATCTTTCCCTTGCTTTGGTTTTCATCAGTAAGGTTTTATTTTGGCTAGCTAGCTACTTTCAGTTTGTAGAACAAATTTGTCTGTGAGTAAACTATCATTAAATAGACGGTCTGTCAGTTTTGTCATCACCTTTTGGCTTCAGATTTCTGTCTTTTATGATACTTGACTCCTCTTCTACTGTTTTATTTACTTGGAGACTCAAGTTTCAAAAAGAAGCAAAGGAGCTACATGGTTCCTTAAACGTAAGAGTGACTGGAAGATGTTGTTTTGAGGTGAATTTATTGAAGAAAGTAGTATGGTTGACTGGTGTTGGGATGAGCAGCTAAGGAGGCTGTTGAAGTAGTCTAGTGGTGATAGATGGGGACGCGGTATGGTGGTAGCTTTAAAAAATGAAAGTAACCTAAAAAACCAAGAGAGTTTGCAGGATAGGAAGATGGTGAGCCTTGAAGAGTAATGAAAATTGGGAATAGACTGTCAGGGTTAGCTAGCTTTGTCTCTTTTGTGGGGAGAGTATTTTTATAGTTCAAGAATAACCCTTAAGTTATTCTTGATATCTTGAGGCCCATTCCTGGATTTGGGGTGTAACTAGACTTGAAGCCAACATTGAAGTATACAGCTGTACTTAGAAAGTATCTTTTTTGCCTTACACCAGTTCCAGGAAGATTAGGGAACTATGAAATACCTTGTTTCTAAAAGAAGAGAAATAATTGATAATAGTTAATCACAATGGTTGATTTGAATGGCTTCTGTTTGGCTCATACAAAAATTAAAATACTATTGCTATCCTTGGTCTTTTTTCTTTTCTTTTTTCTTATTTGTCCACGCTGGTCTTGAACTCCTGGCTTCAAGTAATCCTTTTGCCTCAGCCTCCGAAATGCTGGGATTACAGGCATGAGCCACTGCATCTGGCCCTTGGTCTTAATTATTATGCCACGATTAGGTATTAACTCATTTCTAACCTCACTCTGGTCAGATTTGTCCTCTTTTATTATTGACATTAGGTTGTATTTTGTCCTGTTGGAGGACTATGTAAAAGGTCATGTATAGTCACTTAAATCTTTTAGGAATGAGTATGTGTATCTTGATTGGAAGTAAGGCTATGAAAAATAACTTTGTTATAAATTATGCAATATTTTGATTACAAAATATAGCAGGTACAGTGTACCCCCTCTAAAGAATGTTAAAATGTTACCACATTTCTAAGAGGTTTTTAAAAAGACATGTCAACATTACATTATAAGTAAAGCTAAAATCCAGCTTCTCCATTCCCTTTCCCAGTGGTAATGAGGACCCTAATTGGGAATTTGTTGTATATCAGTCCTATATTTTTATCACTTTTCTGTATTGGTAACAATCCTTTTTATTGCTTGTTTGTTCTTTTAGTTTTCATGTAGTTTTCCCATTCCACATTGTTGACATTTAGTCATGTTGGTATATAAAGTAATTGCTAAAGAGTATTTCATTAAATTCCTTTACTACTTGTATGTATCTATGACAGTACTTAACTCTTGTTTATTTTTTGTTTTTATATGATTTTTCCATTTAACATTTCTGAGATCTAGTCATATTGATACATATAGTTCTAGTTAATTTTTTTTGTTGCTATAGAAAAATCTGTTAAAGGAATAAATTATAGTTTTCCTGTGTACCTCCTTCAGAATTAGATTGTAATTTTTTTTTTTTTTTTTTTTGTGAGACAAGAGTCTCACTCTGTTGCGCGGGCTGGAGTGCCGTGGCGTCAGCCTAGCTCACAGCAACCTCAAACTCCTGGGCCCGAGCGATCCTCCTGCCTCAGCCTCCCGAGTAGCTGGGACTACAGGCATGTGCCACCATGCCCGGCTAATTTTTTCTATATATTTTCAGTTGGCCAATTAATTTCTATTTTTAGTAGAGACAGGGTCTTGCTCTTACTCAGGCTAGTTTCGAACTCCTGACCTTGAGCGATCCTCCCGCCTCGGCCTCCTAGAGTGCTAGGATTACAGGCGTGAGCCACCGCGCCCGGCCTGTAATTAATTTTTAGCTACTACAATGAACCTGTTTCCTCATTAAATGTATAGATCAGATTCTCAGAAGTAGAATTACATGATGGCTGGGTATGCAGATTTTCAAGTTATTCTTCAAAAATGGTGTTGCCAGTTTTTACTGTTCCCACTGATATATATGAACTGCTCTTTCTTACTTCTCACCAACTTTTGGTTTTATCAGACTTTTGAGTTTTTCCAATCTAGGTTTGAAACAGCAGCTTAATATTTTACCTAATATTAATATTGTACCCAATTGTAATGAGACTTGGCATATTTTTTATATATGTATGGGTCTTTCAGGTTTCTTTTATGTGAGTTTCCTATTTCTATTGCCTTTTTTTCTTTTAACTCATTTTTTGGAGTTCTGCTATATATTCTAAAATTTAATCTGTAGTTATATGTGTTACAGATATTCTACCAAGCAGTAGCTTGCCTTTTAACTTTATTAGGTCTTTTATTATATGTTGAAAATTATGTGATGTTTTTGTGTCTTATTTAAGAAATCCTTCCCTCCTATAAGTTTTGAAGATTTCTTTTTTAAGTTTGGCTTTTCAGATTTAGCAATTTGAAAAGCCAAAATTATGTAATTATATCATGAAGAGAGCTAATTTTACTTTTTCTATCTAAAGAACTGGCCATTTCAGTACCAATTATTAAATAGTTCAATCTTTCCCCACTAATTTGAATGCCATTTCTTTTATATATCTAATTCTAAGATTTAAGGCACTCTCTATTCTGTTCCATTCGTTTTATTGTCTGTCATACACTGCCTTAATTATCACAGCGTTGTAGTAAGTTTTGCTATCTGACAATGTGAGTTTTCATCATACTTACTTCTTTAGAATTTCTTGGCAGTTGGTTCTTTTTTCCATGTGAATTTTTGGATCTGTTTCTCAGCTTCCATGAAAAACCCTGTAGGGAATTTGGAATTTATTTGAATTTATAGATGTATATGAGAATTGCCATTCTCAAAAAATGTATCTCACCATTTGTATAGATCTTCATGCCTTTCAAGATTTATTATTTTCTCTACGTTTCTTATATGTCATATTAGCTTGTGTTGGTGTTACGAATAGTGTTTACTAAAAATGAGTATTTTCTACTTTACCGACTAGTAGTTTTTTATGTTGATCTTTACTCAGCACCTTTGCTGAATTCTTGATTAGCTTTAATAATTTTTAGTGTTTCTTGGATTTCCTGTATAGGTTAGTCTTTAATGTAGAAAATACTTCTATCTCCTGAGAAATCCAATTTCAGAGAAGTTATATGCCACAGGACCAGGATACCAGAAGGCAGTTCCACTTAGTTAATTTGGGGAAATCTATATGAAGGGTTTTATCTGAGTGTGTCCTGTGGGTGTGGAGCGGGGAGAGTGAATGTGAGTGAGTGAGTGTGTGTCTCTGTCTGTCTTGGGTTTTTGTTGAACTAGAGTTAGTCTATATAAGGACTTTCAGAAGTTAAATCCCACACATTCCCACCTCTCACCCCATAGATACTACTGCTACCCTTGGATTTCATTCAGTTTATTTCCTTTTAGGAGACGCAGGTCAGAATGGAGATGGGCTGCAGACCGGGCAGCTATTGTCAGCCGCTGGAACTGGCTTCAGGCTCATGTTTCTGACTTGGAATATCGAATTCGGCAGCAAACAGACATTTACAAACAGATACGTGCTAATAAGGTAAGGATTAAGTGTCTGGTGTTTTTCAACCCAACTAAAAACTACCACTATCCCTTTTTTCCCCGTACCCTTTTACCTCTTCAGTAACTCTTAACTATTTCACAGTAAATGGTTTAATGATCTAATATAGTGGTTTATTTAATTTGTTTAAGAGCCTGATATTGCTTAGGGTAGTGTGGAGAACACTGTTAGAATATAATGTTTTGAACAAAACAGTGTGGGTTTCTGGGCTAATAGGAAACGAGAAAGAGACTAAATAATGTAAGCCACTGATATATAACTGTCATATTTGTTACATTTATGGAAAAGTACTATTGAGGATTTTCATGTTCTTGCATTTTGGCTTAGATTTGCTCTTCTTTTACTGCTAAGCTTCTTTTGCTCTCTTGAGAATTAAGGTTTTCCCTAAAAGATTGTTTAGGCAAAATTAGACATTGGTGTATAGGATTTTTATTTTCTTGTGTTCGCCTGTCTGTGGAGGACTGATTGTTACTGTACACCTTTTATATTTGACAGTGACATTAGCTTTTCTTCTTGAAAAATCAACTTGAAAAAAGTTTTCCACTCAGTTTGGATTTGACTCAAGGAGCAATTTGCATAGAAAACAAAAGCATTCAACAAATACTGAGTGCCTACAGTGTCTAGTATTGTTGTTCATCATGAGGTCACAATGGTGAACAAAAGTCCTGCCTTCATGGAGCCTACATTCTTGCAAAGTATTTTTTGTATTAATTTGGTATGGTTGAGCTATGTGACTGACACATATGGCTCTAGCTGAAGTCTAGCGCTTCTGAAAATAAGTGCCATAATGCCTTTTGTCCTTAGTACTAGTCGAAGCCTTAAGAAAATTGCTATACTATGGACAGTATACATTAAATTAATTAGTAGGTCAAAAGTTAAAAGTTGACCAACTGACAAGATAAACAAAATGATCAGGGTTTGAAATAAAAGTTCTACAGCCTCCTGTGTCACTTAAACTTTTATTTCATAAATTCCTGTCTGGGTGCAGTGGCTCACGCCTGTATTGCTAACATAATGGGATACTGAGGTGGGAAGATCACTTGAGTTAGAGACCAGCCTGGGCAACACAGTGAGACCCTGTCTCTATAAAATTTTTTAAAAAGTAGCTGGGCATGGGGATGTGTGCCTATGTACTTGGGAGGCTGAGGTAGGAGAATCATTTGAGCTCAGGAGTCTGAGGCTACAGTGAGCTGTGATCGTGCTATACTACACAGTCTAGGCAACAGATTGAGACCCTGTCATTAATAAATATATACATACATATCTATATTCCATAAATTCCACTGGAGATTAAGCTTCTCTCCAAATTTGTTTTATATATAAATCTCCAAAAGTTTAGTAGAGCATTCTATAATTGAGGACACAGTCCTAGGGGCTCACTTAAAATAACAAAAATAATAATTTGTTCCTTTAGAGAATAAATCCTAACTGGCTTCTTTAAAAATTAGCTAGAGCAAAATCGAAAAATATTCCAGGTGTTGTGAATATTTTGCTTTCCTTAGCTCTTCACAAAGGAAATCTTAAAGTGAAATTTGTAGAACATGAACAAGAGTGGTGACTAAGAATAGCTAGGAGGTGACTGGATACGCCTGTCCTGAGGAGAAAAACAGTCTTGTTCTCTCTCAGGGACTCCTCTTCAGTGTCTGTTTCTAGATTTTTACAGCCAGTAGTTAAGTGGTAATTTCTATATTTGAGAACTAGAGTCTCTTAATAATAACTGAGATTAGTACAATAGTAGTCATAAGTGTTGCTTCATCTTTTTATATACATTCATAAATACATGCATGTGGGTTTATATATGTGTATATGTTATGTTATTTTAGTTCCCTGTTATAAAACTACATTTCATAGAACCTAAGATGGTATTGATTGTAAGGTGCACCTCTATTTCCACCAAGAAATGATTTCA
Source organism: Lepilemur ruficaudatus (assembly GCA_963574885.1). Taxonomy (NCBI): domain Eukaryota; kingdom Metazoa; phylum Chordata; class Mammalia; order Primates; family Lepilemuridae; genus Lepilemur; species Lepilemur ruficaudatus. Next base: position 9,886 of record CAUYRT010048287.1, read on the forward strand.
GCTAAACTAGAGCATAACAGCAATTGTAAGGTGCATCTTGATTTAAAAGATGTTGACATGTAGGAAAATATGTCTTAGAATTGATGAAATATTGTGTGTCAATTCTTAGGAAACTTGGAAATTACACAGAACTATAAAAGAGATCTGTCTCCCCTCCCCCAGAATACCCCAACAAGCTCAAAATTAACTCATCACTAACAATTTGGTGTATTTTCTTTCACTTTTTTTACCCCAGGGACATAAATAATTTGTTTAAATATAATGTTGCATGTATGCCTTGAATGTTCCCTATTGATTTTGGAAAACATTTTTTATTGGCTCCTTTTTATTACCTTGTTGACCATTTAAATTGTGCTTTTTATTAAATTATAGGCTGGGCTTGGTGGCTCACACTTGTAATCCCCACTTTGTGAGGCCGAGGTGGGAAGATCACTCGAGGCCAGTAGTTTGATACCAGCCTGGGCAACATAGAAAGACCCTGTCTCTACAAAAAAGAAATTTGAAAATTATATGGGTGTGGTGGCTTGCATCTGTAGTCCTAGCTACTTGGGAGGGTGAGGCTGGAGAATCTCTTGAGCCCAGGAGTTGTAGGCTGCAGTGAGCTATGATGGCACCACTACACTCTGGCCTGGGTGACAGAGCGAGACACTGTCTCAAACAAACAAAAAATTATATTACAAAGCATGCCATGATAAACATCTTTACCTGGCTCAAAGACATGAATACTTTTATGTTCTTAATGCATACTTTAGAGAAGTGTTTTGGCAGTGTATGTTAGCTTACAGTCTGACTAGCTGTGTATGAGAAAATACTCTTACCTCACTTTTGTCTCTTGCTTTATTTTTTAGCTTGTCACTCAGCAGTAATGAGAGTGCTTTGGGGAAACGTTGAAAATACCTGAAAAATATTTCTAAATATCTGGAAGATAATCTGGAGTTCTTTGTGTATAGTCGTGTCACCTAATGACAGGGATATGTTCTGCAAAATGTGGTGTTAGGTGATTTTTGTCATGCACACATCATAGAGTATGCTTAACATAAACCGAGAGGGTGTGGACTTGTACACACTTAGGCTGTATGGTATAGCTTATTGGTCCTAGGCTGCAAACCTGTACAGTGTGTTCTATACTGACTGTTGTAGGCAGTTGTAACGCAATGGTAAGTACTTATCTCAACTAAACATAAAAAGTACTGTAAAGATATGATATAAAAGCTAAAAAATGGTACATTTGTATAGGGCGGTTACATTGAGTGGGGGCTTGTAGGACTAGAAATTGCTTTGGGTGAGTCAGTAAGTGGTGCTTACTGTGTACTACTGTAGACTTTACAAGCACTATCCACTTAGTCTACACTAAATTTATTTTTAAAAAGATTTTTTTTTCTTCAAAAATAACCTTAGCTTGGCTGGGCACAGTGGCTGACACCTGTAATCCTAGCACTCTGGGAGGCCGAGGCGGGAGGATCATTCAAGGTCAGGAGTTCAAAACTAGCTTGAGCAAGAGTGAGACCCCCGTCTCTACTAAAAATAATAGAAAGAAATTAATTGGCCAACTAAAAATATATAGAAAAAATTAGCTGGGCATGGTGGCGCATGCCTGTAGTCCCAGCTACTCTGGAGGCTGAGGCAGAAGGATCACTTGAGCCCAGGAGTTTGAGGTTGCTGTGAGATAGGCTGAAGCCATGGCACTCTAGCCCGGGCAACAGAGTGAGACTGTGTATCAAAAAAAAAAAAAAGTAATAATAATAATCTTAGCTTACTGTAACTTTTCACTTTATGAACTTTTTATTTTAACCTTTTGACTCTTTTGTGATAATACTTACCTTAAAACACAAACCCAGGCCAGGCGCAGCGGCTTATGCCTGTAATCCTAGCACCCTGGGAGGCCGAGGTGGCGGATCATTTGAGCTCAGGAGTTCCAGACCAGCCTGAGCAAGAGTGAGACCCCGTCTCTCCTAAAAAATAGAAAGAAATTAGCTGGACAACTAAAAATACATAGAAAAAATTAGCCGGACATGGTGGCGCATGCCTATAGTCCCAGCTACTCAGGAGGCTGAGGCAGAAGGATTGTTTAAGCCCAAGAGTTTGAGGTTGCTGTGAGCAAGACTGATGCCACAGCACTGTAGCCCGGGTAACAGAGTGAGACTCTGTCTCAAAAAAAAAAAAAAAAAAGAAAAAACGAAAACAAAATCACAAACCCATTGTATACCTATACAAAGATATTTTCTTTCTTTCTATACTTATTCTGTAAGCATTGTTGTATTTTAAAATTTTATTTTTTTTTTACTTTTTAAACTTTTTGGTTAAAAACTAAGACACAAATGTATACATTAACCTAGTCCTAAACAGGGTCAGGATCATCAGTATCACTGTCTTATACCTTTACATCTTGTCCCATTGGAAGGTCTTCAGGCAAAAGCAGATGGAACTGTCATCTCCTATGATAACAATGCCTTCTTATGAAATACTTCCTGGAGGACCTGCCTGGGGCTGTTTTACTTTTCTTTATAAGTGGAAGGAGTAAACTCTAAAATAACAGTAAAAAGTATAGTACACTAAATACTAAAACCAGTAACATAGTTGTTTATTATCATTACCAATTATGTACTATACATAGTTGTGATAGACCTTTATACAACTGGCAGCACAGTAGATTTATTTACACCAGCACCTCCACAAACGTGAGTAATGCGTTGTGCTACAAAAGGAATTTTTCAGCTCCACTGTACTCTTGTGGGACTATAGTCATGTATTCAGTCCCTTGTTGACTATAACGTTATGCAGCACATGGCTGTATATTGATTATCTAAGAGTTTTGTTATACAGGGCATACTGCATTAAACACCATACTTGGACTCGGTATATTTTTGGTTCAAGTCCTGGCTTTGCTGCTGGGTAGCTATGTGACCTTGGGAGGAAAAGTCACTTAGTATTTCTGAGCCTCAGTTTGTGGTCTGTAAAATACAACATTCCAGATAATCTTTTCCAATACATTTTCTTTCTCTGCACTCTGAATATACAGTGTCTGTTACAAAATTTTGACAGGAAGAATAAAACTAGATTGATAGTCACAATAAGTAATACATCAAGAAAGCTCACAACTTTACAAAAAAATGTATATGTATGCTATGTCTTTTTGAACAAATGTATGTTTGCCATAACAAAGTGTCACAAACTGGGTGGCTTAAAACAACAGAAATTTATTCTCTTGTGGTTTTGAGGCTAGAAGTCTGAAATGAAGCTGTCTGCAGACCCTTGCTCCCTCTAAAGGTTCTAGGGAAAACCCTTTCTTGCTTTTTCCCAACTTCTGGTGATGGCTGGCAATCCTTGGTGTTCTTGGCCTATAGCTGCATCACTCTTGTTGCTGCCTCCATCTTTATGACCATCTTTCTGTGTGTGTGTGTGTGTGTCCAAATTTCCATCTTAAAAGGACACCAGTCATGTTGGATTTTGAGCCCACACTGCAGGGCTTATCTTAGCTTGATTACATCTGCAAAGACCCTGCTTCCAAATAAGGTCACATTTACAGGTTCTGGGAGATATAAGTTTTGAGGGGACACTATTCAACCCAGTCTAACAAGTAAGTCATGGAATTTTCCCCCAGTGATATATTCACATGCATTTGGTCTTTATGTAACACTATAATAATAGAAGTCTTTGAGCACTTAACTATGTGCCATGTACTGTGCTACGCACTTTATTGTCATCTACAATTTTAAAGGTAAGCAATGAAGGGTCAAAGAGTTCAAGTAGTTTGTTCATGTCATTATATCCAAGTGAGTGCAGAGCTGACATTTGGGTATTTGGTTCCAGAGCTGTTGCTCAAGTTAGCAGTTACTTTAAGTGTTCAGTTAGTTTTTGAGTTATTGAAATGGGAGGAATTTTTGCCCCTGTGTTTTAGTAAAGTGGGTTGGTGTTCCCATTTCCCACCCTGCTTCAAGATTTGCAGGAGCTGCCTGAGTTGTACAGGCCTTTTCATGAGACGAATATAGGTTTGATGATCAGCTGTTGAGTTATAAACTTCTCTTTGAGTGGGGAGTTGGATAGATATTGGGACTTATTCTTTTTAAGAATTTATTACATGCTAACGTTAGTTTTCTTAAGGTGGCATATTTCCAAAAAAGTAGGTATTTGAGAACAACTGCTAGGTGATTCTGTGATCCAGACACCAGTTTCTATTCTGTCAGAAATTAGGTATTACTTTCCAAGCTATTAAGTGAGTAGAGTCCCTTTTGGGAATAATGATTCTTGTTGCTCTCTGGAGAAAGAATACAATTTCTAGAAATCTTCTGTACTTGTATCTATACTATTGTGTTGTTTTAATTTTCATATTTTGTCAGCTTATTTTTTTTTGAAAGATGCTTCCATGCCTTAGGAGGAGAATGGAAAACAACGTATGTATCTTGAGTATGTACTACTAAATAGCATGTAGATTTGAGTATGTACTACTAAATAGCATGTAGATTTATTAATGCTTAGGGTAAATCTTACAGTTTAGAGGCTTATAAAAGGCAGAGCCATTTAAACTCAGGACTGTTGTCTGATTCCAAAGCATTTTCTTTCTAACACTCTGCTATTGTATCCTTTTCATCATTTCTTTGGAACATATTTATTGAAATTTCACACCTGGTAAGTAAAACTGAGGGGGAAAGCAAAGGGACGAAGCTGGTTCTGTTACTAAAGATCTCTTTCCCTTAACACAACTGTCTTCAGCATCCACGTTTAGTACGAGGTATCATTTTTATCCCTTCTTCTGACTCCTGTGAAATTACACAGCAGTTGCTAAGGATGGAAATATTACTGAGGTGGAAGAGCATTGAAACTTCTGGATAGAGAAGGAACTGAATAGGAACCGTAGAAGCTTAACACCTTTTCTCTTCTGTTGTAAAGCAGTTGAGGTTCCCATCTTAATAGGGTTGTAGGACATTACTGGACAGCTGTGTTTCTTGTGGAACTGGTCACTGATTTAAGATGAGTAAGAAAGATCTGCCTAGAGTTATATAAGGAAGTAAATATGTGAAATGGCATCTTTGCTGCGTTGTAGATTAAGAGGATTTTTTTCAGTCTTATACTTTGGTTCTATATATTATCTGAAATTGGTAAAAGGCAAGCAATTCACCCAACTATACAATGTAATTTTTTCTTTTCTGTCCTTTTGCTGGCTTGCTTGCTTGATTTTGCCTTGTTTTGTAATCAAGCTGAGCATAATTCCTTCTGCCATTTCTTCTTTTTTCAGTTTGGTATACATTTTTTGATTGCTTTTTTTTTTTTTTTTTTTGACTCATATAGGAAAGCTTTGTTTTTCCACAGAGGAATAATTTACAAGAATGCATTAAGATTGCATGCAACTGTGACCCAGCACAATTCCTTTGGTCCTTGTGTAAGCAGAAGTTTACCTCAGCCCCATGGTAGTTTTCTAGGCCTGGGCATCCTGAGCATAATCCTGGCTCTGACTAAGGGGAAGGGGTGAAGGAAACGGAGCTTCTCCTGGCCTTTTTCTTTGGCTCTGTCCATTGTTATCTATTTGAGTGTACTACAGCTTCCCTAAGGTTATTGCCACTCAGACTGATGCCATAGCCATGCAGCATTACCCAGTTTAAACCTGAAATATTAGGGAAGCCCATATTGGGGTGGCCATGACAGGTATGGAGTGGAGCTTTGTGAAGTTTTCCTAACTCATAATGACCTTTTTTCCCTCATTGTTAAACATGAGTAGATTTTTTTCTCAAACTTTTTTTGTGGAGTATAATGACATGTATACAGAAATGGACATAAAGCATTAAATGTTAAGTTCAAGAAATAATTATAGCTTAAAATATATTAAGTATATTTGGGGAATATTATATAGATCTCTGTAAAGCCTCACTTCTGTCAGTCTTTTCAGTTAGGCTCTACTTCTTTTCTGCTTTCACATCACCTTTATTTTTTTTCTCTTATTCTTAGGGTTTCAGACTGTCCTGAGCATGGTAACCACTCAATAAATATTACCTGCATGAATGAATTTTAGCTAGTTGGATGCTTTTTATTTGCTTTCTTACCCTCTTCTTAGCTGTTTTGTCCTTTTTGATGAAGTACTGTATAAATTAAAGGATCTAGTGTTTTTGTTTTTTTTTTATTTCAGCATATTATGGGGATACAAATGTTAACGCTGCCCACATTGCCCTTGCCCCCCTTCCCCCTCGAGTCAGAGCTCCAAGCATGACCATCCCCCATACGGTGCACACTGCACTCATTATATATGTATATACTCTCCCCTCCACCCCCCTCCCGTCTGCCCCACTCCTGATAAACATTGTTCCTATATGTCCACTTAGGTGTTGATCAGTGAAACCAATTTGCTGGTGAGTACATTTGGTGATTGTTTCTCCATTCTTGGGATACTTCACTTAGTAGAATAGGTTTTAGCTCTATCCAGGAAAATACAAGAGGTGCTATATCACCATTGTTTCTTATAGCTGAATAGTATTCCATGGTATACATGTACCACATTTTATTAATCCACTCGTGTATTGATGGGCACTTGGGTTGCTTCCACAACTTTGCAAGAGTGTTTGTTTTTGTATGCTATAGTGAATTTACATATTTGGGCAGAGAAGGGAAACATTGTATGGATGACGCTTAGTTGTATCAATGGTAGTGCTTGAGCACATATTCACAAAAATAGGTTCAATTAAAACAAAATTAGTGTTATTCCAAAGACCTCTGAAGAGATGAAGGGGAGCGCCATTCTTCTCATTGCAGAGGCCAGAAACCTTGGCAGGGTCTCTAACTCCCTTCCATCCTTGAAGCACATTTGCAAAGTTGGGTGATTCTGTCTTCAAATATATATCCAGAGGCCAACTTCTTTTGTCCAAGCAACTGTTCTTTCTGCTTCTCTGTCCTTCACTCTTTATGTGACCACAAAAGCTAGCTTGATCCTTTTAAACCATCCATAAGTCAGATCATTTGTCCCCTCTGCTTAAAACTGTCCAGTGACTTCCCATCCAAGAATAAAAGCCCAAAATACTCAAAAGTTAGTTATAAGGCCCTGCAAGATCTCGTGCTCTCTGGCAGTTAACATCTTCTAATGTGCTCTGTAACATTTACCCGTTCATATTGTTTATTGTTTGTTTTTGTCCCAGTGTTAGAATGTAATAAACACTTTGATGTATAGCTTGAAGGAGAAGGAGGAAGGAGCATAGGTCTATTCTTCTTTCTTTTATCCTTAGCACCAAAAAATGTCGATGAATGGATAAATGATCAATTAATTTAAATGAACAAGGGAAAAACAAAATAGCAGCTAGACCCAGCCTTTAGCTATAGTTCTGTGAATTGGCCTATTGAGACATAACCTGCAGCCCACATCCTCTGTGGATCTATAAAATGATGGGAAAATTAGATGATCCTTACCAAGTTTTATAATGCTTTCTCAGAAAGGTGTTTTCATAGTCTCTCTGTGAGGGGTGGTTTTAGAAAGTACTTTGTAATTTAAGGAAAAATTCTTCCCTTTGGGAAATATTGGGTATTGTGTCCTGACTTTTGTATACCTTAAAAAAAAAATTGTAAAACAGCAACTCAAAAGTACTGTTAAAAAAAATTGAAGGAGATATTTTATCCCTAACAGTTTGATTTACTTAGGCTTCTGGCTATAATTATTGTAAAGTTAATATTTTCCTTTTAAGAAATAACTTTTAGCATAAAATTCAACAAATACTTGTTATGCGCTTCCTTTCTTGGTCTATAACTCTGTATGATATGGGGAGTTCAAGTGTATTTTGTCCAGATCTTCAAGGAACTTATCATTAATTAATATTTAAACAACAAATTGAGGCAATGATTGAAATGAATAATTTGGCATAAGGGTCTGCTTTGGAAATGAGATTTAAATACAAAGAATGTAAGATACAATCACCGTAATTTAAGAAGTCCAGCAGTGTGACTAACGCAAGTGGGCATTTGCTTAATCGGGGAGTTTTTCTTGGAAGGAGGTGGGACTTGGACTTGAAGATCTCTTTAGAAGGATAAATGGCAATTTGGATTGGTAAAACATAAGAACAAGTATGAAGAAAGACATAGGAATAGGTAGTGTTGTAACCTTTAACACATTACCACAGTAGAAAAAAAATTTCTTTCCTTGGGGCTGTGGTGTTTTATTATAAAAATAGAATAAAAACTTTGAAAGCAAAACAATCCTTTCTAATTTAATTAAAAAATTATTTTTTATTGTTTTCTGTGCATGAGTTATATGCAACTTGAAAAATAGTTCTTGTGGCTCCTAAGGTGAACAGATGTGTAAGTTACATGTGCTTCACAAGGTCTCAAAACTATCATGTGTTAAATACAACTCCCATGGCAGTTAATGTGTTAATTCAGTTTATTTACTTTCTACTGACGAATAACCCTCACCCTACAACAACAACAACTTCACCTATATTCTAACATTTATCTAGGAGATAATGAGATTGATACAACACCAGAAATATTTGAGGAAAGTAGTTGGAAATAGATAAATAAGGTAGGGGTAGAATGTAGGGCAACTTTGGTTTTATTTTTATTTATTTTATTTTTAGAGACAAGGTCTCACTGTGTCACCCAGTCTAGAGTGTGGTGGCCTGATCATAGCTCAGTGCAACCTCGAATGCCTGGGCTCATGTGATCCTCCTGTCTCAGCCTCCCAAGTAGCTAGGACTGTAGGCATGTGCCACCACCTCTAGCTAATTTTTAAATGTTTTGTAGAGGCAGGGTCTGGCTGTGTTGCCCAGGCTGGTTTCAGACTCCTGGTCTCAAGCGAGCCTCCAGTCTTAGCCTCCCAGGGTGCTGGAATTATAGGTGTTAGCTTCTGTTCCCAGCCTTCTGGGGCAACTTTGAATACCAAGATGAGTTTGGGCTTGCTTTATACCGGAAATGGGGAGGAAATTTGGGCTCTTAAGCAGGGAATATCTGTTGAATGCAGTGTTTTGAGGAGGTAATAGTATGCAAGATAGCTGCCTTTTGCGAATAGTTTTTACTTTGAAATGGTAAAGTTTATAAGGTCTATTTTGTGCTTGTGATTGAGGGAAGAAAATATTTTGAAGCAGGGGTTCTCTTAGGCTGGACGCAGTGGCTCACACTTGTAATCCTAGCACTCTGGGAAGTTGAGGCGGGAGGATCACTTGCGGTCAGGAGTTCAGGACCAGCCTGAGCAAGGGTGAGACCCATCTCTACTAAAAATGGAAAAAATTAGCTGCTTTGGTGCCACTTGCCTATAGTCTCAGCTACTGGGGAGGCTGAGGCAGAAGGATTGCCTGAGCCCAGGAGTTTGAGGTTGCTGTGAGCTAGGCTGATGCTGTAGCACTCTAGCCTGGGCAACAGACCGAGACTTTGTCTCAGAAAAAAAAAAAAAAAAGGAAGTTCTCTTAACTAGAGAAACCTCATTTTGAAGGGTAGGGTAAATGGGTTTTTTTTGCTTGTTAGTTAATGGCCTTTATCTTTTTTCTGAGGAGTCTTCATTTTCTGCATAGGCTAGATGTAGTCTTATTCCAGAGTAAATGGGGGTGTTTCTCTTGCTTTCGGGGGGGAAAAGGTATATTTTATATCCCTTTTTTAAAAACTGAGATAAAATTTCATTTCCGTTCTTAATATCTTTCCCCCCTTTTCATCTCTTTATATCCCCTATTTCAAGGAGATTTTTGAGTTAGAAAGGACCCTCAGGGATGTATCATCTTATTCAGTGGCTCACAATGGCCTAGGGAGCTCAAACTAATATAGTCAGAATCTCTAGGCCCTGAAATCTATACTTTTAAGGTGTTCTCAGAGGGATTCTGATGGAGAGCCAAAACTGATCAAGTCTAATATTTTTCAATTTAGAGTTCACATTAGGACTCACCAGGGGAGTTTTTAAGAATGTAAAATATCCAGCCCCACCCCCACAGGTACTGAGTAGATTTGATGTTGGAGGACATCGGCAAGTACAGTCTGTAAGTTTCCCCAGCTGATTCTAATACAAAATTGCCATTAAGAGCTTCTTAATCTAGTTAAATCTCTATTTTCTAGACCACAGAAAGAGACTGGGAGCCCTGATCACTTGCTTTTCTGCCCAGCCTTTCTGTTACACAGTGTCATAAAGTGATTTTGGTCACGTCTTCCTTCATTCGTGGAGGGATTTGTGTGTGATATTTTTTGTTTATTGTTTTCATGGTAAGCTAAGTTATGCCTTTACCAAGCTGGACTCATTATACCTACTATGGAGAGGATTTGTGGGCTTGTTTTTAATTTCTTTTTTTTACATTTTTTATTATTTCCTGGGATGAATGTAAGATATGGATTCAGGATTGTCAAGCAGGAACTTAACCTGAGGTAATATTTATGCTTGTGAGAAACAGGTGCCTGTAAGGCAGTTTTTTAGAACCTCTTGGCTTCTAATAAATTGCAGGGGACTGTTCCACCTTTGTTTCACTTAGTTGTGTTTTTTTGTTTCACTTAGTTGTGTTTTTTTGTTTGTTTGGTTTTTGTGTTTTTGAGACAGAGTCTTGCTCTCTCACCTGGGCTAGAGTGCAGTGGGATCATCATAGCTCATTGTAGCTTCAAACTCCTGGGCTCAAGCCATCCTCCTGTCTCAGTCTCCTTAGTAGCTGGGGGACTGCAGGTGTGCACCACCATGCCTAGCTAATTTTTCTATTTTTTTGGTAGAGGCGAAGTCTTGCTCTTGTTCAGGCAGGTCTCAAACTTTTGGCCTTAAGCAGTTGTTCCGCCTCCCAAAACACTAGGATTACAGGCATGAGCTACCATGCCCTGCCTCACTCCGTTGTTTTGTTTGCTCAGGTACAGTTGGTTGAGCTCATGATTAGAATAATAGCACTTTAAGTTTAGTAATTTTTAAGCCACATCTATGATAAAGTTAAGTAGAAAAACTGCATTGCTCCTGTTAATCCAGTAGAGTCTAGTTGAAGTACCATAATCTGGTAAGATTTCAGATCTAGCAGATCTGCATAAATATGCTAAATGGCTAACAAGACATATAAGTGGCATTCAGATGGAAGAGAGAGGAACCTTGGGTCCGAGTGTTATGCCTTGGTAAATACTGTGCTACTGCTAGGCCTTTTTGTTCAGATGCCTTTTGGGGGGCGGGAAGTAAAGCTGCTGCCAGCATAGTTTGTTTCTAAACCATAGGATAAGGGAAAACCTTATCCTATGGTAAGGTAACCATAGGATAAACCAACCCCAATCCTTTTGAGATTAACTCCTAAATTTAATCTGTAATTTATACCACTCACTTACGCTGTTTCTCTCCTCTCTGTCCTGCAGGGATTGATAGTTCTTGGGGAGGCACCTCCCCCAGAGCATACAACAGCAGACTTATTTCTTCCACTTAGTTCTGAGGTGAAGACAGATCATGGGACTGATAAATTGGTAAGTATAAAAAATAGACAAGAATTATCTTATATAAAAGACAAGAGTAAGAATTTAGGGTATATAGCTTGGCACACAGTTTATTCTCTGTAACTAGGATCCCTACGTTGGCTGAAGAAAGGGGAAGTGTTTTGTTTTGTTTTTGTTTTTTATCACTTTTGGCATTTCAAGATCTACATTCCTGAATAGACAACACAGGGCTTCTCCTATAGCTGTGTTGCTGACTGTAGAATTTAAAAGCAGCTCCCAGCTATCAAGATGCCACTGCCAGAGCAGGTATAGCATTATGGAAGTATTATTGGAAATTAGGAGATTCCTGGGTGTGCCTCTGACACCTTTGAGAAGTAACTTTTCTGGGGCACTATAACATATGTATATATAACCTATTTATTAAAATGTTGGACTATAAAGTAAGCTTACAATAACATTGTAAATGCTCTCCATGGGTGACTTACTCTTTTTCTGTAATGAGTGTAAAATTGTTATCCTCTGTATACTTAGATAAAGTCTAGCTCAGATCTCCCTCTTCAGTGATTCTTTCCCTTTGCCTAATTTTTAAATTTTTCTTTCTTTCTTTTTGAGACAGGGTCTCACTCTTTCGCTCAGGCTGGAATACAGTGGCATGATTATACCTCACTGCAGCCTCCAACTCCTGGGCTCAAGCAGTCCTCCCACCTCAGCCGCCAGAGTAGCTAGGATTACAGGTGTGTGCCATCACATCTGGCTAAATTTTTTAATTTTAATTTTTTATAGAAACGGGGTCTGGCTGTTTCCCAGGCTGCTCTTGAATTCCTAGCCTCAAGCAATCCTCCAGCCTCAGCCTCCCAGAGTGCTGGGGTTATAGTTGTGAGCCACTGAGCCTGGTCCTCTTTCTTTCAATACCAGACTTAATTTCTTTTCTTTATGAATTCAAAGGGTACTTGTTTATTTCTTTCATATTTTTACTTTCTCTAAAAGGTAGTGAACTGGCTTTTATGAGTAGCTTTTGTGAATATTAACATTTCTTGATTCAGATCCCAGTGACTTAGGAATTTCAAAGTCCCACAGCAATAGTTTATTATTTTGATTATGCTTCAAATCATAATTAAGGCTAATAAGCAGTGCTGGCTCTTTAAACTGTGGGTTAAACTAGCCATTCTCCATGTACCTGCAAATCAGCCAAGGTGGTTCTCTTTTGTTTTTATCATTGTTAGCAGGAATTCATGTGATATGGTGGAAACTAACTTTTCCCTGAGAAAGATCTTGGAGATGTTTATATATTAGAAAGATCTCTCATCAAAGATCTTTCAGTTTTGAAAGCCAGCCATTGTTGGTAGGAATAGATGTGAAGACACCAGGAGATTGATGATTCTTAACTAGAAAGTAGTTTTGAATAAATAAAGAGCAAAATGCCAAATTTTTCTACTATTCAAGTCCACAATGCAAATTCATTATATGCTATCTACAGAATTTTTTTAAAGTAATTTATTAAACTATTTAAGTGAATCCTCTAACCAGGGTAAAAAATATTAAGTGAGCGAGAAAACATAGGTAAGTTGGGATATCAGCTGGTGGTATGCATGACAAGTACGTGAAACTTCAGGCATATATGTTAGGAAGTAAGTTTACTTACACTTACATTAGGTTACGAAGTTTGAAATGTCCGATTTTCTTAAGTACTAAGTTTGACAGTTGATACATATGACATTTCACTTGACATTTCTTATTTTATTTTTATTGTGAAGGTACAATCTCATTCTTTCAAGCACATGGTTTGGCTTGTGATTATCTTTTTTTTTTTTTTTTTTTTTGAGCAGTTTTTGTGATACCATGGAATAGTCAAAATCCGTGTTATTTTTGAGTATGAGTTCCATCATGGAACCAATGCAGTGTAGACAGCTTGAAACATCAACAAAGTATTTAGGAAGGATGTGGCTAATGAACTCACACTACTTAAATGGTTTGAGAAGTTCCATTCTGGTGATTTTAATCTTGAACATGAGCCATGTGGGTGACCTGAGACCAAAGTCGATAATGATGAGCTCAAAGCTGTAGTGGAAGTGAATCCATCAACCTATGAGTGAATTAGCAGCAAGTTTTGATATTACTATTTCAACAATATTAGACTATTTGAAACAGGCAAGGTAAAGAATCTGGATAGATGGGGTCGGTTCCGCTTGAACTAAACACGTCAGAAGAGAAATTGTCTTGAAGCTTGCCCTTCTTTGCTGTCACAACATAAAGGGGGAAACCATTTCTATACTGTATTGATATGTATGATGAAAATGGATTCTTGTTGACAACCGCAAGTGTTTGGCACAATGGTTGGATAAAGATGAAGTGCCGAAACACAGTCCAAAACCCAATATTCATCAAAAAAAAGCTAATGGTGTCTGTTTGGTGGTCCAGCACTCGTATTATCTACTAGAGCTTCATGAAACCTCAGTCGATTACAGTGGCTGTCTACTGCAACCAACTGGATGAAATGATGAGGATGCTTGCGATTAAGCAGCCGAGATTGGTCAATAGAGACAGGCCAATCCTCTGGCAAGACAATGCTGGACCATGTGTCCAACAAACAACATTGCTGAAACTATAGCAGCTGGACTTGGAAACTATCTGTCATCCCCCGTATTCACCAGACCTTGCACCAACTGAGTACCGCTTCTTCCAGGCTTTGGACTACTTCTTGCAAGGAAAAATATTCCATTCTCAACAAGCTGAAAACGCCCTGCGTGATTTCCTCGCCACTTTACTTTCCATCATTCTGTGGCATAAACTGTGTCGATAGTTTAGGTCCATACTTTGATTACTTAGGCTGCTTCTTGTTTGAGATATAATAAACTACACTTTTGATTCAAAATTGGACATTTCTTATTTAATGAAATTGTTTGCTAGCAGCAAACAATTGGAAAATGACCCTGAGAAACAATTCCATTTGCGATAGCCTCAAGAAAGATAAAAATACTTAGGAATAAATCTAACGACATTTGTGAATTTATTACTGAAACCCTAAAACATTTTTTTATTCCCCCACATAAAACATTTCTGAAAGATTAAAGATGATATAAGCAAATAGAGATGTATATTATATTTGTGGATTAGAAGAGTCATAATCCCCCTAATTGACAAACAGATTCAGTACAGACCCAATCAAATATCCCAGCAGGCTTTTTTTTTTTTTTTTTTTTTTTTTGGTGGCAGTTGAAACGATTTTCAAATATAAATGGACATATGAAGTACTTTGAATAGCCAAACGATCTTTAAAAACAAGAACCAAATTGGCCAGGTGTGGTGGCTTACATCTGTAATACTAACACTTTGGCAGGCTGAGGTGGGAGAATCGGTTGAGGCCAGAAGTTCAAGACCAGCCTGGGCAACATAGCCAGATCCCATCTTTTTAAATTAGCAAGGCATGGTGGTGCATACTTGTAGTCCCAGCTACTTGGGAGGTTGATGCAGGAGGATCGCTTGAGCCCAGGAGTTTGAGGTTGCAGTGAGCCATGATGACAGCATTGCACTCCAGCCCAGGAGACAGAGCAAGACCCAGTCTCAAAACAAAAAAAAGGGAAAAAACAACCAAATTGGATGAGTCATACTCTGCTCACACTACCTAATTTCAAAACTTATTAAAAAGTTAATTTAAGATGTATAATGTGCTTATAACAGGGTTTGGTGTATAATAAAGTTAAAAGCTCTGTACTGTGTATCTGTTAGTAGAACCCAGGTATCTTGAGGGTTTCATGTTCTTCCAATAGGGATATAATGGGTGCACAGGAGGCAGGGATTCTGAATCCTTCTCAGGTAGGTCAGGAAAGGTACCTTCCTAGGGAAGAACATGTTTGTTCTAGAGTCTTGTGCAGTTGGTGAAGAATGTTGTAGGGATTAAGTTTCAGCAGGGAGGGTACTTTATGTGTAATGCAACACAGGCTTTATGGGGGAACTACAAATACTTTTTTGTGTGGGATGTTGGATGTTTTGGCTAATAAGTAATGGATTTTGTATGTATCTTAACAAATGTGTACTTTATCCTGTAACTGATAGGAAACTGTAGACTGGTAACAGATTTATGTATGAGTGAAATTTGTTTTTTAATGCTGGGTAAATTTTTTCTTCAAATGATTTTTAGATTTATAGAAAAGTTATAAATGTAGTACACAGTCTCCACATAACCTTCACTCAGCTCCCCCTGGTGTTAACATCTTGCTGTAATAACCATTGTAAAGTGAGCAAAACCAGGAAGTTAACATTGATACAGTACTGTGGATATTTTATCTCAATTTCTGTATTAGTTTTCTCACCGATGTTATTTTTGTTTTCAAGAATCTTACATTGCTTTTAGTTATTGTATCTCAAGTGTTCTCCAGTCTCAGATTTCCTCCGGTTTTGTCTTTGATGACCTTGACTCAAGGTTATTAGTCAGTTATTTTGTATAACGTTCCTCAAATTGGCATTGCCTGATGTTTTCTCATTATTAGAGGTTATGAGTTTTTCACAGACATGATATTGTTCCCCTCTTTGCACCATATCAGGGGGTTCATGATGTTAATATGTCTTTCTACTGATGATGATAGGTTTGTTCTCTTGGTTAAGGTGGTGTCTTCCAGATTTCTGCCCTGTAAGATTAGTATTTTTCCTTTTGTAATGACTATCTCATGGGAAGACACTATGCAAATATTTTGTTGCTGGTTATATTTTCACTCATAATTTTATCATTCACTGATGTCTTTTTCCTACAACAGTTATTGCTGTGTTGTTTATTGAATGGTGATTTTTCTATTTTCTACATTTATTAATTGGAATTAGGTTAGGAAGAGCTGTCTTCTCCCTGACCCCAGTTTATTCACACAGTTGTTTATGTCATACTGGATTTGTGGATACTTTTTCTCGTATGGCTTATAACCTATTACTGTTTTCATTCAGTTGCTCCAACTGCCTCAACTTTGGGTATTAGGAGCTCTTTCACACTGGCTCCTGTGTCCTTTCAACATGTCCCCCTCATTTTTTGAAGTATTCACTTTCTGGCACCAGAAGATATTCCAGGCTCATCTTAACTATTTTGCCTGCTCCAGCCTGGCTCTTTTTATTGGAGATAAGTGTTTAGAAACCAGGATCGGGGCCGGGCACGGTGGCTCACGCCTGTAATCCTAACACTCTGGAAGGCTGAGGCGGGCGGATCACTCAAGGTCAGGAGTTTGAAACTAGCCTGAGCAAGAGCGAGAGCCCGTCTCTACTAAAAATAGAAAGAAATTAATTGGACAACTAAAAATACATAGAAAAAATTAGCCGGGCATGGTGGTGCATGCC
>CAUYRT010048288.1:0-17610 GCA_963574885.1 Lepilemur ruficaudatus
GTTTTCCATCCCTTGACCTTCAGCTGGAACTCATCTTTGTGGGTTAGATGTGTTTCCTGTATACAGCAGATACTGAGCTTGTGGATTTTTATCCACTCTTCCAGTCTATTTCTCTTCAGAGGACAATTTAAGGTATTAACATTTATTGAAAGGATTGAAATTTGAGGAAGATTTCCATTCATATTGTTGGGTAAAGTCCTATTGCTTTGTTTTACTCCTTGCACCATCATGTAGTTCAAGTTCTAGCCTTTAACTCTTTGAAGGTTTTACTTTGAAGAGTTCCTATTGCCCTGTTTAGTGTGAAAGGCAGGTCTGAGTATTTCTTGTAGGGATGGTCTGGTCTTTGCGAATTCCATCAGAGAATGCTTGTCTGAGAAGTACTTTATTTTTTCGTCATAGAATAAAGTTAATTTTGCCGGATAAAGAATTCTAGGTTGGGCTTTATTCTGTTTTAGAAGATTAAGGATAGGCACCCGATCCCTTCTGGCTTGTAGGGTTTTGGTTGAGAAGTCTGCAGTTAGTCTGATAGGCCTAGCTTTGTAGCTTATTTGTTGTTTTTACCTGGCTGCACAGAGGATTGCTTCTTTTGCATTTACTTTGGTCAGCCTAATAACCATATGACGATGTGATTGCCTTTTCATGTTGAGGCTCCCAGGAGTTCTTCATGCTTCTTGTATCTGAATATCGAGATTTCTGGCCGGGGCTGGCATATTTTCCTTCTGTATTCCATGAAATAAGTTTTCCAGTCCTTGTGAATGTTTCTCTTCCCCCTCTTATATCCCTATCAACCTGAGGTTCGTTTTTTTTTTTTTTTACATAATCCCACACTTCTTGTAAGCTTTGGTCTTGTCTCTTGTTTCTGTGTTCTCTTTCTTCCTCTGATTTGTTTAGCACATAGGCATAATCTTCAAGCTCTGAAATTCACTCCTCTGCATGATCCATCCTATTCTTAAGACTTTCCACTGAATTTTGGAGTTCCTCAAATGTTTCCTTCATTGCCAGGATTTCTGTTTGGTTTTTCTGTATGATTTCAATTTCTTTGGAGAATTTTTCATTCATTTCCTGAATTGATCTTTTGGTTTCTCTATGTTGGGAATCAGTTTTCTCTTCAATTCCATTGAGTTTTCTAACAGTTCATATTCAGAATTCTTCTTCTGTAAGTTTAATCGTATCATGTAAGTTGGTGTCAGTTGGTGATGATCGAGTATTTTCTTTTGGAGGTGACTTTTCTCTCTGATCTTTCATGTTTCCTGTGATCTTTCGCTGGTTCTTTCTCATCTGGGTACTTTGTCAGGGACCTGAGGTGTTGGGACTGGATTATGAACTAAAATCTGGGATTCCAGAGGAAGAATCCTTGTCAGAGCTGGGGAGATGTGTTCTAGTCCTGTATTTTCTTAGAGGAGTTTGAGCCTGTTGGGTTATCTTTGGCCTGATGTCTTTACCTTCTACTTACAGAGATTAGTGAGTTTGGCCCCTTGCTTAGACACCCAGGAGTTAGATCACTCTTGTGAGTGCAAGTCCACTATGAGTCACCAGATTGAGGTGGGAGGCACTATGTTGGGTTATGAGTTTACTCTCTCTTTTGTTACTTGTGATTTGTGAGGAGGAGTCAGTTACAAAGGTATTCCAAAACCTTTGTAATGTACTTTAAGCCACCAAATAGGATATACAGGTATCTCAGTCTTTGGGGAATGTTCTGCCACTCCCAAAGGTTCCTAGAGTCTTATTACTTTAGGTGGGGTGAGAGGAGCAACAGTTATCAGAGAGTCTAAGAGAGAATACTTCAGAGGTTGCTTGATCTGTAGCTAGGGGTGAGCTGTTAATATGTTATTCAGAGATCTTTCATCTCTCTTGCGGAGGAGCTTCTGGTGGGGGAAGTCAGTCGGTGCAATTGCTAAGGACTGTGGTCAAGATTTTCCTTCCCGAACCACAGGTACGTAAGCTGGGCACAGTCTGGGTGCTAAGGGCAAGCCCTTGTGTTCTGGTCTTATGATCAAAATCAACCAGCTGTATGTAGACTTCACTCTGCCCCCTTTTACTTAATTCCAAGGCTCCACGTATTCAAGCTAGTCATACAGAGGAATTGACTTTTCAATTTTCTCCTGACCTTCCAGGTCTGAGTTTGTCTTGGTGAGCTGGGGGAAAGGCAATGGATGAGACTGCCGCAAGTCCCAGCTTGAGAGATGTCTTTTCTTGTTTTTCTCCTCTCTCAAGGGCAGAGTCTGCCCTGTCAGAGGGGAAGATAACCTACAGGCCTGGGGGTTAGTCACTTCTTAGGGCTACCTGGCATCTCAGCTCAGGCAGCTAGTCTCGTTCCTCCACCCCTCTGAGGGCGGGTTTATCTAATTGGTATATAGCCTAAACCTCAGGGCTATTGGAGAAGCCCTGCCCAAAGCCACTGAGGGTCCCAGCCCAGGGAGTGACCTGCCTTGCTGCTCGGTCCCTGCAGGCGTGGGGTCAGTACCCTTCACATGAAACCCCAGTGGTCTGGTCGCCACCAAGGGCTGTGTTCGACCCCAGCAGATCTCAGCCCAGACAGTGGTCTCCCTCACCCCTCTGTGGTTCCCGAGAATGGGGCTTGCCCTTTGGCTGGAGGTACCAGCTATCAGGCCCCAATAAAGGGGTAAACATGAGTCTCTGCTAGCAAGGTTGTCCTGATAGGCTGCTTCTACCGTCTTTCAGCCTCCAGGGGGGAAGAGAAAGTGAAGTGGAGGTAACAGTCTGGCGACAGGGTTTCAGGATGAACAGCCTCTTTCTCAGCTCTGCCCAGAGATGGGGTCAGTCCCTTTGGCATGAAGCACCCAGGCCCGAGTTGCAGGAGAGAGTGGGTGGCAGTGTCTCCCCAGGTCACAACTGGAGAGGCAACCTCCCTCTCAACTCTGCCCTGCCAAGATGGGCTCCGCTCTCTTGGCACAGAACGCAGGCAGCTGGGTGGGGTGGGAGACCGCCCAAGTCCAGCCTGGCGAGTCAGCCGCGGAGGTGACCACACTCCCCCTTGCGCCCCTTCAAACACCTAACCCGAACCAGGGGAATGGGAGCACCTGGGGCTGGGTTGGGGCATCAGACGGACTCTCTCCTTTTTTGTTCCCCCTCTTCCAAATGCGGGATCTGCTCGTCGGGGCTAGGACAGGGATGGGGACTGTGACCGCCTCCAGAGCAACCGGCAGTGTTTCCAGGCTACGGGAAGTGTCTGACTGCCTGCTTAGAGTGGGCGCGGAAGATGCCCATGGGGCAGGAGGGCAGACTGGAGTTCCCGGGCTGCTTCCGCTCCGAGCCCACTGCTTCCCCAACCTGCTGAGTCACGACTGTTCAGCTGCAGGAAACCACGCTCGCTCTGTTGCTTCAGTGCCAGCCAAAACCTCAGCGACTTCCAATGGCAGAGTCTCCTCCAAGGTATACGCCCCCACACTGATTTGGAAGCCTCCTGATGTGAGATGCCTGTCTCTGCACTCACTCCTGCGGTACCCTCCCCCACCCAAAGCTGACTCAGAAGAGCGCACTGGAGAGTTCAAATTATTCCCTGCTCCAGTTTTTACTCTGCATAGCCTGTCTGCCCGCACCACAACTTCCCGCCCGACTTCAGGCACTTCCCTGCCTGGGTGGGTGTGGAGTTTGGTGGGGGAAGGATCGCCCCACCTGGAGTCAGAACGCCTTTCTGCAGCCGGCTGGCCGAGGCGGTGCAGTAGACACATGCTCCCTGCCTAAGGCACACATCTGACTCTCCGAGCTTTGCGAAAGATTCTCCAAATCACCTCCGTTTTCCACCGGTGTCCTATGTCCCACACTGTTTCTCTACAGGTCCACGAAACTGGTCCTGTGGAAGGTGGAGTTCATTCACGTGCAGTAGTCTGCCTTCTTCACCTCCCACTCTGAGAGCAGAGAGCCAGGAAGTCACCCCTAATCTGCCATTTTTTCCCCCTGACCTTTATATATATATATATTTTTTATTGTGCCTTGGTTACCTAGGCATCATCTGACTTTATTGTAAACTCACATTCCTTGGTACTTTATTTGTGGAGTTTTTAAGACCTGTGTTTAAATACTTTCCCACAGTCAGAATTTGCCTATTTTGTCAAGTGCCTAAGGGCACTTTCAGACCCAACTGCACTTTGAACAGTGGCTTGGAGGTTTTTCTTGTATTCAGATAGCATATGTTTCAGCTGGAAATGCTTATAGTTAGAAAAACTTCAGAAATAAATTACATATGTCTTTTAAATTCTACTTAAAGCTAAAATGCTAAGGCATGTAAATAAACCCATTTAGTACTACTGTAGATTGCTTTAATTTATTAATTTTTATTTCTTGAGTAGGGTCTTGTTATGTTACTTGGACTAGAGTGCAGTGGTGTCACCACAGCTCACTGCAACCTCAAACTCCTGGGCTTAAGTGATCTTCCTGCCTCAGCCTCCCAAGTAGCTGGAACTAGAGCCCAGCTAATTTTTGTAGAGAAGGAGCCTTGCTCTTGCCCATGCTGGTCCTGAACTCCTGGCCACAAGGTATCCTCCTACTTTAGCCTCCCAAAATGCTAGGATTACAGGTGTGAGCCACCATACCTAGCCTGATTTTATTTTTTAATTCAGTCACTGGGTATATTATTTTTTTAGGGAAGCAGGCTTTATACAGGATTGTGAATGAAACTTTTTGATTGCCATGCAGTTTGCAACATGCATGTACTTGTACTTGAGAAACATAGGCTTTAGTGCTTCCTGTATCAGTTGGTGCATGCTGGTGCTTGTTTACCTCTATGGATTAGGCATTGGTTTCTTAGATATGACCAAAATCACAGGTGACAAAATTGAACTTCTTAATTTTGAGAAAGCATGTCTACACAAGAAATTGTGCACAAATGTTTATGGTAGCATTATTCATAATAGCCGAAAAGTAGAATCAACCTAAACATCCGTCAACTGGAGAATTCATAAACAAAATCAATATGTTGATGCCGTGGGATATTCAGCAATAAAAAGAAATTGATATGAGAAGTCTTCAGAAAGTTCATGGAAATATTTATTATGCAAAACTATACATGGATTTTGAAATATTTTTGCAGCAAAATATACTTGTACTAACTTGTTTAACATATCTAAACAGGATCTATTTTGAAGCACTAACAAGGATAAGACATCAATCAATTTGAAAAGAATTCCTATTAGAGCAACATGAATTCTGCTAAAATTGAAGCAAGAACGAACATCGAATTTATGGTGAAGCTTGGGTGGAAGAATGGTGAAATAATTGATTCTTTATGAAATGTTTATGGGAACAATGCCTTATGGAAATCTTCAGTTTACAAATGGATAACTTATTTTAAGAAGGAACAAGATGATTGAAACCTGTAGCAGCAGACCTCCACCTCAATACACAATGAAAAAATGCATCTTATTCATGCCGTAATTGAAAAGGACTGACAATAGTACAAACAATAGCTAACAGCATTGCCATTTCCATTGGTTCAGCTTCTGTCTTTGAATCTTCAAGTTGATGACATTGCAATCTCTGGAAGCGTTAGTGGAACATAATAGACTCCATTGCTGTAATTGTTTTCAAGGTTATAGCTTATATTCATCATCTGTTTTCTCTTAAGTTTCCTGTATCATTGGCCAGCATTTCAGGTGGCCTAAACTGTTTGCTTGTGAAATGACCAAACCTTCATCCCTGGGACAGTTGGTTCATTATGCTGCTACAGTTGCCTGTTCAGTATTGTCACTAGTCATGTTGGTACCAAAAGACACCCAGTGAATCCCCTGACTTCCAGGCATTTTCCTCTCTGTTCTTATTATTTAGTAGCAACTTTAGCTCCCTGTGATACTCCTCTGTCATTATTGTGACTAGTTTTGTTGTCTGATGAGTTATCAGCATGAGGTGCCAAAGGGATTAGGCAATCATAGTTTCAGGCTTGGAGAAATCTTCCTCTGTCCTTTGGAGTCATCATGCCATCCCCATCCAAGAAACCAGTTCCTATATTCTTAAAGACTCTGAGGTTGTAGGGATGGAAAGAAAATTTTGAAAGTGGGCCACTAGAGAGCTGGTTAGAGAGGCCACTTCCTCTTAATACCACTTGATTCAGACACTATGTTTCAACTACTGGGCATAACATACTATATATTCACCATCATTTAGTGCACATAGTGTATCCTGGAGGTTAGTGCCTCTATTCTAGAGTGTTATCCCTTACCTGGGAAATGCACTGAGCCTTTAATAGGTCATTCTGCCATTGTGTTAGAAAGACTGACAGTTACCATAGCAGTTACTGTATGTACTCACTACTAAGTTGAAACTTACAGATCAACACTCGTGCACATATGGTAGTAAAATTCAACGAAATCAAGCAGGTGGGAAGGGGAAGGAAGGGCTGGGTAAATTCACACCTGATGGGTACAATCCACACTATATGGGTGATGGACACACTTATAACTTTGACTCAAACTGTACAAAAGCGATTCATGTAACCACAATGTTTGTATCCCCATAATATTCTGAAATAATATTTCAGAAAAAAGACTGTCAGTTACTGTGATATGTGGTAAGATAAGTAGATCACATAGCTGTACACTTACTGTGTACAGTAAGTACAGTACACCTCCTTTACTATAAAATGGGTCTCTTGATCTGAGGTGATGCTATATGAGATCTTGGTAAACTGTAAGCTCCTGGGGTGACAGATAAGCTATAGCCAAGGAAGTTAACCCACATTCAAAGTAGGCATCATTTCTGTTAAGGGTAGACATCACTCTCTTACTGTTTTTCAGGAATGCCTCTAAATGGAGCTGTAGTTTGTCAGTAACTCATGTTGGCTATAAATGACATATTGAATTGACCAATTTATGGGCCAGGCTTTTCTTTTTTTTTTTAATTCTCTGCAGGTAATCATAGGAAACCCTTCCACAAAGACAAAGAGGTGTGTGATTTTTGAGTGTCAAACCAGTTTTGGATTCCTGGAATAAATTTCATTTAGGTGTGCTAGTATATATAAGCCTTTTAATATCTTGCTGGATTTGGTGCTAATATTTCGTTAAGAAATTTTTCATCTATGTTTGTGAGGAATACTGGTATGTAGATTTCTTACGTCTCTGTGTGGATTTAGTATTAAGGTACCAATGAGGTGGATTCAGGCTTGGAGAAATCTTCCTCTGTCCTTTGGAGTCATCATACCATCCCCATCCAAGAGAAAGTTTATGTATAACTGAGAAAGTTTATGTAGGATTGGTACTATTTCTTTCTTTAAAATTCGATAAAATATACCAGTAAAATAATTTGGACATGGACTTTGTGAGGAGATTGTTAATTACTCATTCAATTTCTTTGGTGTGGATGTGTTCAGATTTTCTATTTCTTTTGAGTTATTGTTGGTTATTTGTGTCATTCTACGAAGTTGTTCATTTCACCCAAGTTATTTAATTTTTTGGCATAAAGTTCATAATATTTTCTTATAATCCTTTTAATTTCTGTAGTGTAGGTAGTGATGTTCTTTGTCTCATTAATGATTTTGATAAATTGCTTCATTTCTTTTTTTCTTCAATTTTAAAAATTGTTGTAAAATACACATGACGTAAAATTGACCATCTTAACCCTTTTTAAGTGTACAGCTTAGTGGTATTAAGTACACTCACATTGCTGTGCACAGCCATCCATCTCCTGAACTTTTCATCATCCTAAACTGAAACTCTGTATCCATTAAATACTAACTTCCCATTCCTTTCTCCCACAATTCCCTGGTAATCACTATTTAACTTTCTGCCTTTATGAATTTGACTACTCAAGGTGCTTCATATGAGTGTAATCATATAGTATTTGTTCTTTGTTACTGGCTTATTTCATGTGTAGTAATTTCTTCAAGGTTCATCCGTGTTGTGGCATGTGTCAGAATTTTCTTCCTTTTTAAGGATGAATAATCTTTGATCTAAATTGAATTTCCTGTAGACAGCCTATAGTTGGATAATTTTTTTAACATATGCCAATCTCTGTCTTTGATTGGAATATTTAATCCATTTACATTTGAAGTAATTAGTGTTAAGGAAGGATGTCTTTCATTTTCTGTTTGTTTTCTAGATGCTTTATAGCTTTTCTCTCTCATTTCCTGCATCATTTTTTTCTTTTGTGTTTAGTTGACATTTTAATTCCCTTCTCATTTGTTTTTGTGTATATTCTATACCTATTTTCTTTGTGGTTACCATGGGGATAGCATTTAACATTCTAAAGTTATAAAACCCTAATTTGAATTTATACTGCGTCAACCTCAGTGAGAGAAAACACTCTGTTCCTGTACAGCTTTATCCTCATCCTCTTTCAGTTACTGATGTCATAAAATTGTATCTTTATACATTGTATATCCAAAAACATAAATAATTGTATTTTCAATGCATTAGTCTCTTAAGTCATGTAGAAAACAAAAAGTGGATTTACAAGGCAAAGTCACGGTAATAATAATACTAGTTTTTATAATTGCCCATGTATCTGTTACCAAGATTTTTATTTCTTCATACAGTTTTGAGTTTACCATGTAGTGACTTCTGAGGCTGGGCCATACGTGCCTGTGTACCTTCTCCTTGTTCACTGAAATACTCGTGCTTAACGCTGAGCTGCTGTGTGAGAAGTCTAACCATTCTGAAGTTGCCATGCCGGGAGAAACCCCTGCCAAATAGGGATGGCATTCTTAGGCACTTTCTTGAGAGTTCCAGCCTGTGACCACTTTAGTCTCCCTTTATGAGGCTCAGACATACTGTGGAGCCAAGTAAAGCCAGGCTTCCTATGTCCTCTCCAAATTTCTGCCTCATAGAATCTGTGAGCATAATATCATTTTGACCACTATGTTTTGGAATAATATGTCCTTTATGTAGACATAATAACTGGAACAGATTTGGGTACCAGAGGTGAGATGCTGCCATAACTGTTGGACTAAGCAGTGGGCAGACTGGAAGAGCCTTGAGAACAGGGAACAGCAGGCCTCAAGGAGACTGTCAGGGCTTTAAGGAAGTTAAGGAAAATGTTGTTGTTAGCAAAAATACTGTTGCCATAATACGGAAAATTGAAAATGTAGTTAATGAACTGAGGAATCAGAGATTTCCAAGCAAAATGTTGAAAGTACCAACTGGTTTTTCTCTTATGATACGATATGGATAGAGGAAATGAAGCTTAAAAATTTGTTTTTTAGTTTATAAGACAAATTTAGAGAAATATATAGGAGCCAGAACCTGCTGGATTTAAAAATAATATTTTTTAACATTTAGCCTCTTCAGATGGCAAAATGTTCTTATTTTAAAAGGGCTGCAAAGCAAAAATCAAATCCATGGTGCTGATAGGAAAGCATCTATAGGTAAAGATGAAATCCAGGTGTGACTGTAAAACCCTTTGTTAAGACTTTAGAAATATCCTAGGTGATTTCTCACAGACACCTTTAAATAGACAAAAGACTTCTAATGATCTAAAAGTCGTTCCTGCAGCTCTTATGAGTGTTATTTCATAGCGGCATCACTTGGAGCCTCTGGTACTGAAGGACTTATTTCAAAGAGATATGTGTTTAAGTTTATCTCAGTAGACTGTATTGCTCCACAGGAATCCCGCAAAGTTTTTAAGGGAGTTGCATCAATTTTTATTGGAAAAAAATAAAAAAGGAGAGGCCTTTATATTCCCAAAGTCCTATTGACATGAAGCATGCTGAGAATGTTACTCAGATGCAAATGTGGTGGAGGAAGGATGAAACCAAAAGCTTAGAGAGTGGAGCCAACAGCCACAGAGAACAATTCCAGGGAGTAGAACTAAGACTTAATCAGGGAATTGGCAACATATGCCCAACTGAATTTTGGAAATTGCTGTGGACTAGTGCCTGCTGTATATCTCCTGGTCCTTTTTTTATTTTTATTTTTTGAGCGAGAGTGTCTATAGAAGTTATTCTATGCTTGTCTTACATATGTTAGATTTGTGTGGGCTAACATGCTACTTTGTTTCATAGATCTTCAAATCAAAAGGAAATATACTTCAGGAACTCCTTCTGGGGAGTCTAATTTGCACCTGGACCTGATGCAGATGATGAGATCCAAGACTTTGTCCTGATGTCATAATGGAATGCAAGTTTGGAGGTCTTGTGGATGGGTGTAGTGTATTCTACATACGGGAAGTGTATGAATTGTCGTGGTAAGAGGGCAGACTCTGTTGGATTGTATTTTCCAAAGATTGTTACAATATTATTTCCCATCCCACATTTCTTATCCAATGTGACCTTTCAACTCCCCATCAAGAGGTAAGAATATATTTACCCTTCCCTTGGATCTGGAAAGGCTCTTGTGACTGCTTTGACCAATAGCATATGATAGAAGTGATGTCATATGACCTTATAAGGTTGGGCCATAGAAGGTGATACAGTTGTCAGCTTATTTTCTTAAACATTTGCAGCTGGTACTATGGACTATCTTTTGAGAAATCTAACTATCTGCTACAGCCAGACTGTGAGAAGCCACATAGGGAGACCATGTACAAGGACTCGGGTCGACAGTTCCAGGCCCCGGCCAGTTGAGTCATCCGTACTGAGGCCATGGCATTGTGTAGAGACAAGCTCACTCCATCATGCCCTGTCTGAAGTCGTAAGCTACAGGATCCACGAACTTAATAAAATCGTTGTTTTATACACTGAGCTTTGAGGTAGTAACTGGAACAACTGGGTACCTAAAAAAACCACGTTATAAGACTCATTAGAGCTGTTGGTACGGTACGGATAAAGGGACTTGGTAGTGAGTACAGTATGAGTTTCAGTGAAAAAGTTTGTGACACAAATTTTAGCTGCTTAGTGGCTTGCTTGCTTATTTATTTGGTTTGGGGATGCTAAGTCACGTGGCTGTATCTGATAGTTTATGTGCCATTGTAAATTACTTTTCATTGTTTTATTTGTAACCTTCCATTTAATTTGCCTTTTGTTCTACTTGATTAAAAACTCAATAAATATAATGATTCTTTCAGTTTGCTTCTATATTTTACACATAATAAATATGAGATAAATGCATATTAGTTAATTATAAAATTTTGTCATTTTTTTCAAAGGGCATATTTCATGAGTTTTTTAAAAAAATGCTGCAGGCATAGTACTAAATAGGGGTTATATATACCTTATTTACTAAGGGATTAGTTAATGAATATTAACTCCTTTATTAATAAGGCTTATAGTTTATCTTTTAAGATATTTCATTTCTCCTGATAATCTGTACTTCTAATTTGAATAGTGTAGAACTTAAATATATTTTACTATGAAGTAAAGATTGTAGATAAGAGAGTAAATTTTCCCAGCAGTTAGGAAAAATATTTCTGTAATTGTTTGGGGGGTTTTACTGACATCTAGTGGCATACATTCCTATATGTTTAAATTCCTTCTTTCTGTATTTCCATGAGTCTTTCCATGACTGTCTTCTCCTATTTTTAAAAACTTTTAAGGACAAAAGCAGTTTAGGGTGTTTAAAGTGAGGGTAGCATTTTTTGAGGATGCATGGTATTATACATATACCTTATGTTAAATTTACCACATCTGAATAAATGTGATCATGTCATTCATTCTTAAGTATAGTTTTTTCCTGTACTACTTCTTTTCCTTTATTTGCTTGGATTCCCTTTCTTCCTCCTTTCTCCATTTATATTATTCCTCCACTCCTGTCCTAAGGTAGGCCTAGATTTTCTCCATGTGCATGTATTTCAGGGCATGAGTGATTATACTTCTATAAACATGTAAATACAATGCACATGTTTTGTTATATGTTTTAGAAAAATAAGATCATACATAATTCTCTGCATTTTGCTTTTGTTAGCATACCTCTTGGAGATATTTCTAAGATAAGTAATGAGGTTCTCATACTATTTAAAATGGTAGATGTATTTTAATGTTGTTTCAGTAACTTCTATTTTGATAGCCATTCATCTTTTCAGTTTTCTGCCATTTTGAAGGTAGCTATAATAAATATCCATGTGTACCTATCCTTACATAGGGTAGCTTCTTTTTTTTGAGACAGAGTCTCACTATGTTCTTCATCCTCATACTTTCCTTGCCTTTGCTTGAGTATTTATTCTTCCATGTAAACTTTAAGATCATTTTCTCCATTTTAAGAAAAAAGAATCTCATGTTGTTTTAATAAAAACTGTATCTTATTTTGGGTATATATCTTCTTTTGGAGAACTGAATATTTTGATTTTGATATTGAGTTACCTCTTCCATGAAAATAGAACCTTTTTAGTTTTTTTTCTTTTTTTAAGCAGGAAAGTTGGTCCAAAGCAAGCTAGATTTCTACCTTCTTTTTGTTTTATCAGATACTGTATTATGTCTTTAAATAAGATTTCAAACATAGATTTATGTAAGTCCTATAATCTTTATATTTAAATTTATTTAAACTATTGAAGGAGAATCTTTTTATTTCTATTTTCATATGATTTTTTTCTGAATTAAAGAGAATCTACTTTTTAAAGTTTATTTTGTATTTTATCAGTGTATCAAATTATTGTTTTCTAATTTTTGATATCTTGGTTATAAAATAGCATCACCAATAAAATAAATACTTCAATATGTTCTTGACATTTCATTTTCTTATAGCATGTGTTAAAATTTCCAAGAAAATAGTAAATAATATTGATTGTGAATATCACTCTAGTTATTGATTCAAATAGAAAAGGATTTTCTATTTTAACTTACAATATATTTGCTGTTGGTTTAATTTATATTTAACTAATTTTATTTTACTTAGAGTTTTTATTATGAAGGGCTGCCAAATAGTGTTAAATACCTTTTTAGTATTAATAAAATCATGCCATATTCCCCTTTTGTTTGTTGATGATTTATATTGATAGATTTTCTGAATTGGAATCATTCTTACATTTCTGGAGGAAATTCTACTTGGTTAGGTTAGATAGAACTCAGCTGTGATCCAGCCTTTTAGTGAATTGTTAAATAAAACATACATAAAAGAGAGTGTTTTATAACACTTATATCCTTTAAATAACTAATATCTAATAAAATGATTGTCACCTCCAAGGCCAAAAGATAGAAAGTTGTTATATCACAGAAGGTTCTTAGGTGACCTTCTCTCCAAAACATAACCAGTGTTCTGAATTTTGTGATTATTCATTTTTTAATGTTTGATTTTTACCACTCATGTTTGCATCTCTAAGTAATACATTTTTAAATTTTGTCTTGTTAACCTTATAAAATGGTATTATACTTTATGTATTTTTCTGGCTTGTTTTTACTCATTAGCAAGTTTTTGAGGTTCATCCACTTGGCATGTAGTTATGGCTGGCTCATTAATTTTTATTGCTATACAATACCTTACCATATGAATATATCACAGTTTATCCATTCTGTTTGATGGGCATGTGTGTTGTTTCTAGTTTTGGTGTTCTACAAATAATGGTACCAGAAAACACTTTTGTATATGTCATTAGTGTACAAGAATGTTTGTAGGGTGTATTCCTAGAACTAGAGCTGTTAATTCATAGAATTTGGCCATGTAAAATTTTATTAGTTACTTTGAGACTATTTTGCAGATTTTTGAAATTATAATCAAACCAGCAGCTTATGAAAATTGCCATTTCTCCACATTCTCCCCATCATTTAATATTGTTTGACATTTAAATGTTTACTAATTTGAGTGTGAAATGAATCTCATTATAGTTTTTAAAACTTTTTCTCTTGAAATAATTTTAAAATCACAGAAATATTACAAGAATAAAATTATTATTCTTAGCTATTTGTCCAGATTCCCTGGATGATCATGTTTGCCTCATTCTTTGAGTTTGTATGTGTATGTATGCATATGTGTGTATGCATATGTGTGTATGTACTTAGTCTATAGGGAGTGTGCATTTGTGTATACACACACACATTTTTTTCCTTAACCATTTGAGAGTAAGTTGCATATACTATCTCTGCAACACTTCAGCATGTCTTTCCTGGACATAAACAAGGACATTTTCTGCATAATGAGCTGTTAAAATGAGGAAAATCAACATTGATACAGTCCTACTATCCAGCACATAGACCTCATTCACATTTGTCAGTTACTCCAGGGATGTCCTTTGTAATTATTCTTTTCTTTCTTATCTCAAATCCAACACAAATTATGTATTGCCCTCAGTTGTCATGTCTAGTTTCCTTCAATCTGGAGCAGTTTCTCAATTTTCTTGATATTTATGACTTTGACATTTTTGAAGAATACAGGCCAGATACTTTGTAGAATGGCCTTCATTTTGGGTTTTATGTTTTCTCATGACTATATTTTGTTTATACATTTTAGCAGGAATTTCATATAAATGCTTATCTGTTCTCTATTTTTATCATGAGGCACATAATATAAGTTTGTCTCATTACTGGTGATGTTGACTTCTGTCACTCTTCTAAGATGGTGTCTTCCAGATCTATCTGTAATAAGTTTTGTTCTTACTAATTAATGCATAATGAAAAAGTATTGTGTGAGGCTGTATAAATAACCTCTGCATCAAACATTCACCCATTAGTTTTGGCATCCTTGATTCTTGCCTAATCAGTTATTACTAAGATGATTGCCAAATGGTGATTTCTGATTTCATCATTTCTTCCTTCCTTCATTCATATATCAGTAATGACTCTTGGATTTCTATTTTAATATGTTATCCATTACTGTCATTGTGCATTTTGATCTTTAAATTGTCACGGAATTGGTCAATGTGATCCTATTCAAACTGATCCCTCTGTTATTTTGACATATCCCCATCATTCCTTAACTATTCCTTACTTTAGGGTATTCCAGCCTTGAAATAAGCCATTTCTTAAAGGAGTTGTGGTGTCTTTCAGTGAAGAATGATAATTGTAAACTGAGATCTAAGCCTTGGTGAGGTCGTTTATGCTGGTTGTCTTCCTTCTATACTCTCACCCATCCTCACTCTTGCTTCTAACTCTCAGTGGACAGTTAAAAACCATATATATGTGTGTGTGTATACATACCTGTATATGTGTATATACACACACATATGTAGTCCTAGTTTATAAACGTACAAGCCTACATGTTTATATCTATTTCCATGTCTACCCATTTCAATGTAAGTTCACACTGAACTCTAATTCTAGCCTTCCCCTTTTCATATTTGTAACTCTTTTCTTTGTAACTGAGAGTGAGAAACCTGATTCCCATAATCTTCAATATAATTACCTATTCATTCAATCCCCTTTTAAGTAACCAGCCACCTGACCGACAGACCACCTCTACCACTTCAGTCCTGACATGGAGCCGTAAGACCTAAGGTCTTCTTTCTCTTCTCACTGTGGTGGCTGTGTTTCCACTGCAGTTTTTATGGGCATTTCTTAGTGTGTTAGAAGGATTTTTGACTTACTGGCACTTTATGATGCTGCTTTTGAAAAGTTCCTATTCCTTTCTTTTGCCACTCCCCCACCTTTTTATGTTGATTCTGAATATTTTCAGATACCTTCTAGATTCATTGGCTTTCCTGAATGTGTATATTGGTGTCATCCTTAAAGTCTGGAAAATTCTTGACATAGTGTCTTCCAATATTGCCTCTGCCCCATTCTCTTTGGGGAGCTTCATTTACATGTAAATGAGATGTTCTCATTCTAGCCTCTTTTAAACTGCATTCTGTATTTTTTATTTCTTTGTGTTCTGTGCTGAATAATTTCTATCAGTCTGTTTTCCTGCTCAGCAATTCTTTCTTCAGATGTTAAAATCAAACCATTTAGTTTTTGTCTACAATTTAAGAGAGATTTGACTACTCTATGACCACAAAGGTAATCTAGAGATTTTTTTCTAAAAAGTTTATGATTTAGATCTGAAATTTTAATTTTTAGTATGCTGTGAGGTAGGGGTCAAAAATTCATATTTTTGTATATGGATGGCCAGTTGATCAGTACAACTTACTGAAAACCCCATCCTTTCCCTATTGGATTACAGTAAAATGTAATCAACTGGCTGCAGATGTTTGAGTCTGTTACTGAACTGTCTATTCCCTTGCCTTGATCAGTTTGTCTTTTTTGCATATGCCAAATTGAATTAACCACTCTAGCTTTATAACTGCTGAAAGTAGCCTTCCAGCTTTGTCCTCCACGATTACCATAGCTGTTGTTGGATCCATTGTTACTGTTATATCTAGGGTGACGGCTTGGTTCTTTTTCATACCTGATTACTATTTATTCTTATGTTTGAGGTTCTTTTTTCTTTTTCTCTCTCACACCTGTCTGCGTCTCCCACCATTTCTATTTCTCTGTCTCTATCTCTCTCCCTATCTCTGTCTCAATCCCTTTACCTCCTTTTCCTCATCTACTCTTTTTCCTCAACTTCACCTTTCCCACAAATCATGTTTCCATGAATATTTTTTACATGTTTTAGGGATGGATCTTTGTGATAATTTAAAAATATATATCAGTGAATGAAATGGCTGAGAACAAGAATACTTAAATTTAATTTGAGAAGTGTTGGATTGTTTTCCAGAATGATTTTTACTAGTCTATACTCCAGCCAGCAGTGAGTGCTCATTCCTGTTCTTTCACATTTCCACCAACATTTGACATTGTTCAACGTTCATTTTGTTAGTATTAAAGGTATAATGGTGATATTTTAATTTTTATTCCTCTTATTAATACATTTGAACATATTTTTTATGCTCGTTAGCCTGTACACATCCTTTCCTCTTTTTCTATTGGGCTTTGTTCTCCTTGTTGATTTGCAGGAGTTCCTCGTATATTTTGGATTGAAACTCTTAATAGACCTTTCTGTGATGATGAAAATATTTTATTCTGTTATATCCAGTACAGGGACCACTAGCCATCTATAGCTATTGAGCACAGTGGCTATTGGCTACTGTGATTGAAGAAATGACTTTTTAATTTTATTTAAATTTAAATAGTCACATATGGATAGTGGTTCATGAGTTGGAGAGTTCAGCTCTAGATATTACTCCTTTATCATTTTGGGGCACTGCAAATATCTGTATCAGTGGTGTTCATCATGGTACAGAAATGGGCAAAGGACTTGAATCGACATTTATCAAAAGAAGACATACAGATGGCTAACAGGCAAAAAGATGATCAGCATCACTAATCACCAGCAAAATGCAAATCAAAACCACAGTGAGATATCATCTCACACCTGCTAGAATGACGGTTGTCAAAAAGACAAAAGGTAACAAGTGTTGGCAAGGATATGGAGAAAAGGGGACCTTTATGCACTGTTGGTGGGAATCTAAATTGGTACAGCCATTATGGAAAACAATGAGGTTCCCCCCAAAATTAAAAACATAACTATCTTATATCTAGCCATTTCACTATATCCAAAGGAAGTGAAAACAGTACATTGAAGGGAGATCTGTACTCCTGTGTGCATTGTAGCATATTCACAGTAGCCAGAATAGTTGTAAATAAATATCCATTGAAGGATGAGTGGATAAAGAAAATGGGAGAGATATATACACATCCACAATGGAATATTAGTCAAGTCTTAAAAATGAAGAAAATCCTCTCCGGGCGCGGTGGCTCACGCCTGTAATCCTAGCACCCTGGGAGGCCGAGGCGGGCGGATCGCTCAAGGTCAGGAGTTCGAAACCAGCCTGAGCAAGAGTGAGACCCCGTCTCTACTATAAATAGAAAGAAAGAAATTAATT
>CAUYRT010048290.1:0-10499 GCA_963574885.1 Lepilemur ruficaudatus
TTAAAATTTTTTTATACCTATTAAATGGTCCTATTTTAAAAACTTCTTAAAAATTTGTAAATGTTAATTTTATGGGTACATAATAGTTGTATATCTTTATACACGTGTTTTCACACAAGCATACAGTGTGAATTAATGAAACCAGGGTAATTGGGGTATCCATCACCTCAGGCATTTAATAGTTTTGTTTGGAACATTACAGTTCCACTCTTAGTTTTTTTTAAGTATACCCTAATTTATTGTTGATTATAGTCAGCTTGTTGTGCTATCAAATATTAATTCTATGTAACTATGTTTTTGCACCCAGTAACTATCCCCACTTGCTCCTCCCCTTCCTCGCCTCTGGTAACCATCATTCTACCCTGACTCCATGAGATTAATTGCTTTTAAGTTTTTAATATTTAGTTCCCACATGTAATTGAGAACATGCAAGATTTGTGTCTTGGTTTATTTAAAAACTTTTTAACATTACTAATACGTACTGTTCGATCTCTTTAATTACTTATGGAATTATGATATCTTTTACCCAATGAGGGGGGTCTATACTTAAATATAAATTTTGCACTAAATTTATAATAATTCTGGTTTTTCTTTTAGGTCATCTAGGAGTACGAATACTTCTGCTTCTCAGACTTCAGTTAAAGTATTAGAGCTCAACTTCCCGGCCTCCTCTTTACTAGTAGACAGTGCTTCTAGGCCACCTAGTGCTAGTAGTAGCTCTAGTAATGGTAAAAGCAAAAAGAGCAGCAAGTAAACATTTTAACTTCCTTTGAACAAGTTGTAAACACACAAAAATTTTATACTTTAAAATACAAAATGATCAAACAGGTTTTATCCAGTGCAAAGTGAAAAACCTGATAGTTAAAAAAGTCAAGTAATTTTCTTAGTTTTCCTACTATTTTCTTCATACAGATGGAAAATAATAGCAGATTCTCGACAAAGCTACATGTTATATACACACAGGGAAAATGGTGTTTTTCACTGTAATTTTGATGTGCATAGTGTCAGAAAATAGTTTGCTTCACTGTTTCATGAAACTACACTCACTTCTAATTTAAACTTTCAGGAAGAAATTTTTAAAGATTCATTGTACCATTAAGAGCTTATAACAATACGAAAATTCTCTGTCACCCTAGAAGATCCCAAAATTAGATTTTCTTTATTCAAAAAAGAAATTTTTTCCCCAGACTTTTGGGAGAAAGAATCTGTTAAAGGCAATTCCTTCTTTTGGTATAATTTTTAACCAAAAAGTAGCATTACCTCCTCCCCTCAAAGAAAACAATTGATAAGAGAAACACTGTATATTAATAAAGAGTACAGCTTAAATTTCTAAGAATTTCTTAAATCCATTCTGACCTTGGAAGAAATCATACTCGTTAAAGATTTCCTTACAGATACAGCCAACCAAGCATATAGAATATTTTTAAAATTTTCTTGATTTAAAAAACAATTTGAAGAAAGCTAAATATGATTTGCAATAGGAATTTCATAAGTTTAGAGTGGAGGTAGACCACCAGATTTAGAATTAGTTTTTCCAGTTAATACTTTATTATAGCATGTGCCTAACACTTTGAACTTTTGAAATAGAGTATGGAATATTATAAAACTGGATTTTCAAATAAATGTATTAGAATCTATATATTTGTTTCCTTCAAATCTTGGAAAAAATATTCATTACAATTGTCATTTAAAACTGTCATTTTCATTTCCTTCTAAAAATTAGTGGTAATGAATCTGTTTCTCCTGATTATTATTTTGTTTTGGAAACAGTCAGGAAAAGGCATACCCAAGTCCAATGGATAAGATGGCTAGAGACAGCTGGACAATATAATTTTTGGCTAAAACACTGCTCTAATGCATGAGATTTATAAGATCTAAAAACTGATTAACCTCACTTTGTTCACAAGTTTTCTTCTTTTCTGTTTTACTATATTCAATCCTCCTTCACAGAATGCCACAATTCTTATTCTGTCCTACATTAGTTTGTAAATTACTTGGAACTTGAAGTAATATTAAACACTGTGTTCTATGAAGGCAGAGATTGTGTCTTAGCTCTGTGATTTTGGGCAGTAACTTCTCTATGCTTTTTTTCCTCATCTGTAATAAAGTTACCCACATCATAAATTTATTGAAATAATTAGATTAATATATGCAAAATGCACAAGGCTTGACATGTAGTAACTGCACTGCAACAACTTTTACCTATTATTGAGTCAACCTCCAGAGGCTAACACAGTATTTGTGGAACAGAATGGTTAGGTTCTTAGGCCAGCATACAAGTCTACCTTTAACCCTTAAATAACAGTTCTATTTTCAGTGTAGTAAGGCCAAGTGGTGAGGAATGGGATCAACCTCTCTATCTCCAAGTCTGGAGTTACCAGAGTGTCCAAAAGCTGTGCTTCATCTACTTATGGAAACCAAGACACAGCCTATAGACATACTGATGTTGAGAAAAATTGCTAAAGTTACCAGTCACTAGGTATATAGTATATAAATCCCCAATAATTTTTCCTGTGATGGGCTTCCTGAACACATCCTTAAAGTGGTTTATGTACTCCGCTTAAATTTAATATTTCCCAGTGGAGAGGCCCTGGGCAAGATGGAATTTTTCAATTCAGGCAACCTGCAGGGTAAGTTACTATCCTAACTTTTAAATAAAATGGTGTGTGTAAAATTATAAGCTGTACTAGGGATTCCAAAAGGTCAAGGGCTATGTCAAGAGATAGTTTCCACTTTCTAAAAACACCACTATGTAAAGATGATACTAAAGCTATTAGTACATAGAAGTGAGGACTCTTTTAAAATGAATTTCTTGGTGCAAACACTAATGCTTGAGTGATGGCCCATTTCTACTGTCATTATCTATTGCTCTTAACCAGGGTTTCTTTTCCTTATTTCATTGCAAAACAAATTTCAGATTTTCCACTAGGCTGCCATCACTGGAGTTTGCATGACACAAACAGTACACACTTAGTACTTAAAGGGTGGGCATTTTACTGTTGGCAAGAACTATTAGACAGAATAGGGAATAAAAGTCTCTTTTTCCTCTATCATTCTCTCTTACTTAGACCTTTGTAGATGGTTACCCATCTACCCACCTCCCTATACCCATCCAGTGTCATCATGAGTGACAGTATTCAAATCATTTACTGATTCTAGAATCAGTAAAGATTCTAGAAAGATTCTAGAATCTTTACTGGAAAGAATCTGGGAAGATTCTAGACGTAAACCCAACACTTACAATTCCTATCTCTGTCTCCCAAAGAATATGCTATACTGTTTCAGTAATTTTGGGAGATTCTTTACAATCCAAGTCCCTTCCTTCTTCAGCTATAAAAGCTGGAACTTACACCAAGTAAAACCAGGCTCTGCTTGGTTTAGTTATTTATTCAGACCCTGAGAAAGGAGACATCAGGGAAGCATCAAGGGAGAGGGGATAGTAAGAAAAGAAGAAATGCAGGCCAGACTTAGGCTATTTAAAAACATGCCTAGTGCTTCTGGATTGAACATTTGCAATACTAGGACAGTTTCCTAGTTTTCTTTCCTTAGAGAAAAATGAGATTTACAGTGTACTTCTCTGCCTCTGCCATCACTTTTTGCTAAAAGATTCTTTTCTATTCTTATCTATTCTTGCCTGGAATATAGACAGTCTCTAAGGGTTTGCCAATCTATTTAGTTAAAAAAAATAATGAAGAAGAAAAATGGGCTCCTAGTCAACTTTCACAATCTTATTTCTAAGGTACTTGTTAAGCCGGCAATGACCATTCACAAACCATTTAATTAAATCAGACTTTAGAAGCAAATTAAGACACGTAATCTACCATTTCAAATAAAACTGTGCAAAAAAATTTAATATTTAAACAAATGATACACATAATCAAGAAATATTCAAACATAATCTTTCAAAAGTTGAGGGCTTTTAATTTAATAGAAAGGAGAATGAAATAATTTTTGACGAAGATGATCTAAGTGTTCAACGCACAAATTTAATTCTCTCTCAAACAGTAGGATGTGGTGAACCCAGGAATTCTTGTATACCATAATACAAGGAAGAAACAATACTTTCAGAAGATTATCTTTAGGTAAAGAAACTCAAATTGTCAGAATAAGAAATATACTGTACATATACACATGAAAGGCCTAAAAATCAAGCTGTGACAAAGGAACCCACAACTGAAACAAATCAAATTTGAGAATAGCTAAAAACCACTTGCTTTTTGTAATCTCTACAAATAATTTTAAAAGCAGAGATTTTTACATTGGACTGTTATGAACAAAACATCCCCAAATTTTAATTAACAGCATGTAGTATAATGGTGATCTCCTTGGCATATTAATTTTTTTGTTTACTTCCTTTTTCTTTCTCAAATTCAGCTATCTGGTTAAATATATTGAGTAAATTTTGAGGTAAATTTTTTTTAACTCTGCTTTCTGATTGCTCTTTCCTATTTAGTCCATCTTTTTCTGGAATCTCTGTTTTGATATCCTCCCCATAATTGTCCTCTCTTTCATATTCTCCTTGATTTGTATTTAATCGATACCTTTGTTCATGTCTACTGAAATCACGTGATCCAGGGTAAGTATATTTTTTGTATTTTTCAACTGACTTCCAAGAGTTGTCTGAGCTTGCTGGTGAAGTGGAATATCTCACAGAACCTGGCTCCCACTTTCTATAGTGCTCTTTTTTCCCCTCTATATCCTTTTCAAATCTCCTATAACCATAAGTTTTTACCTTATCCTCTGAATTCCTACAGAAAGAATCTGAGGAATTTCTTCTACTGGAAAAATGTCTTTCTGATTTATATGGCTTTTCTGTTTTGCTACTACATGGCTGGGTTTTATAGCTATTATAAAAATCTCTTGGCTCTTCAGACCTACCTCCAAGATCATCCGGTATTTCAACTGAAGATGAAGAGAAAGAGCATCTATCTTTCTCTTTTACCTGTGTCTTTGGATACTGTAACCTACCCTGCTTTTCCAGTAGTTTTTCCACTTCTTGTTTATGGTTAAGAAAAGATGCTGAAGTATTAGTTGGAACTGGGTAGCACTCATCTTTCCTATTCTGATCTCTCTGACTTGAGGATGCCCTAGATGAATGTCTTTTGGAACTGCGAGAAGACTCTGAACGGTTCCTCTTACGTTTCTTATGCCTTTTGTGGCCAGAAGAGGAAGAGGATGATGAAGACGAAAGTGATTCATCAGCAGATGAAACACTTGAAGAGGAAGAAGTTGATTTTCTTCTTTTCTTCTTTAGCCTAAAAAAATGTAGATAACTCATCAGATATGTTAAGTACAAAAATGTTACTAAGTTATTCAAAAAGATTTTGGTTCTATTTGTTTCCTTTTAAGATTTCATTTAATCTCAGTTACTGTAAGATGTAATTTTACTATCAAGCATGACTTTTCGGGAAAAATGCTTTTGAAAACAGGTATCACTGTAAGCAAATCCATCATTTCTGAAAGACACAGCAGACTTTTCCACCACCACCTTAAAAACTCAAAACTACCTGAACACATAAAGGAGAGAACTAAGGTTTCATATCTGGCTATCTCTAGTTCATGGTTTTGCCACCTCAGCACTATTGATATCTTGGGCCAAATAATTCTTTGTTGGGGGTAGGCGTGGGGGCAATCCTGAGCATTGCAGGAGCATTCTGGACCTTTACTTACTAGATGCTAGCAACACCTCACCAGTTAGGACAACCAGAAATTTCTCCAGACACTGCCAAACATCCCCTAGGGAACAAAACCACCCCTAGTTGAGAATCACTGCTCTAGTTCTAAAACATTTCCTTCCAAAAATACAGTCAATTAAAATAACTTATTCTGTATTTTAATTCTAAGATAAATTTTTGGGGGGAGGCAGAATTCTAGCCTTACCTTCCATTTTACTTTATTATCTCTTTAATACAAAAATGTGTAGAACACATACTTGCTAAAAATTCTTATCAGTCATTGATTATCACATGAGATGCTTTTATGTTTTTACTTACTTTACCTTTCAATGGCACTTTAGGTTCAACTCAGTAGTTGCCTTAGGTTAAAAAGTACTGAATATTATAGTTTACCTTTTCTCCTCTTTTAAGAGCTTACGCAATTTTTCTGCACTTGTTTCTATTTTCTTTGTTTTCTGCTTTTCTTCCTTTTCAGCTTGTTTTTCTCTTAATTCCAAAGATTTCTTTTAGAACCCAGATATCGAAAAAAACCACACGTTAAAAATAGCAGAATATATATAAAACCCAGTATTCAAAAGACCACCCCAACCAGAAACCCAATTTAGTAAAATCAAAACACCATATAGGCAGCATTAAACAAGTATTTTTTTAACACAGAAAAATTAATCATACAGATGTTTGGCATTAATCATTGAAAATGGCCAGAACAGTATCGAGGACCATATTGCAGTTGATATCCCATGAAAAAAGGGGATGCCATTGCAGTGGTACCCATAACCCGGAGGGCAAGAAAGGCCAAAAATAAAGTATATGAGAAATTATTTTAAAAAATTGAAAATTTAAACAGGACATAAATTTTATAAATAAAATTCAAATAAACACATTTCATTTAAGTGACATGAGGGAGGAATCACCATGTTCAAATACAAACCATTTTAAAAACAGCACAGCCCAGTTGAATGCATGATTACGTAAGAAATCATTTTCCAGTTTGTGGATGGGGATGAGCAGCACCAGATGTCACAGACACAGCAGCAATGGTCCAATTCAGAAGAAAATGCATGAGAAAACATCATCATCAGTATTACAGGAAAAGACAGTTTAAAATATGTCTCAAAAAGATTTTTATAATTAGCCTAATTAATAGCAACACTAATAATTTTATAGCCACCAGGTAAGCTCACTACCAGAACAGTTCTCAAAACCAAGTACCAAATTTAGGCAATAGGAATTTTCTCATAGGGCTATTTTTACTTTTGAGTACAAACAGATAAAAAAGAAGAGGCACTATGAAGCAATGTCAAACTCAATTAGGAAAAGCTGTAACTAGAAAGATATTTTTCATACTGCCTCACTTAAGTAATCTAGCATCGTTTTCCCTAGAAAGAAATTAAATTTTGGCATTAATTTTAAATATCATTAAATTTCTAAGAGGAAATAAAGAATCACCTGCATATATTTATGAAGTTTCTGCAAAGCATCCTCTGCATCTTTAAATGTCTCATCCAAAGCCAAAGCTTTCTTATAGTAACTTTCAGCATTTAAAAATTTTTCTTCTTCTTCTAACCTAAATTTGAAAGGAAAATTTAGCCTTTTTGAGAAAACTACAAAAGTACCCAAATACTCACATAGATCAGAAGCTTATATAAGACAACTTATTGGGGAAAAGCCATATGTAGCAAATTATTTCCCAAAATGAACAACAGCTATATCATGTGCTTTTTATTATAATTTGGTAAAGAGACCCCATAAAACAAATTCAATACTAGTAACTAAAGCCATACTGTAACTCTGATATTTGCTTTATATACATGACTGCTCCAACACTGGGCGCATATATATTTAGAACTGCTACATACTCTTGATGAATTGACCCCTGTAACATTATATGACTTTTTTCTTTGTCTCTTTTTTTACAGTTTTTGACTTGAAATCTATTTTATTTGATAGAAGTGTAGCTACCCCCTTTTTGGTTTCCATTTGCATGGAATATCTTTTTCCATCCCTTTATTTTCAGTTTACATGTCTTTATAGGTGAAGTGTGTTTCCTGCAGAAAACATATGGTTGACTCTTGTTTTTTTAATTCATTCAGCCACTCCATGTCTTTTGATTGGAGAGTTTAGTCCATTCACATTAATGTTATTACTGATAGGTAACGATTTACTACTGCTGTGTTAATTATTTGATTTCTGGTTCTTTTGTGTTCCTCTCTTTCCTTTTTATTTCCTTCCTGTGATTTTCTCTGAGAGTGTGTTTTAATTTCTTGCTTTTTATTTTTTGTGCATCTTTGTAGGTTTTTGATTGGAGGTTACCATGAGGCTTGCAAAAAATGTTTTATAACCAATTATTTTAAACATGACAACTCTGTTTACAAATAAGCAAAGAGAAATCTAACAGAAATACTTTCACTCTACTCCCCTTTTTAAATTTTGATATTTCTATAATATCTGTTTACCTATTTCTCAAAAAGTTTTTGTGGTTGTTTTTGAAGGTTTG
This sequence comes from Lepilemur ruficaudatus, assembly GCA_963574885.1. Lineage (NCBI taxonomy): Eukaryota > Metazoa > Chordata > Mammalia > Primates > Lepilemuridae > Lepilemur > Lepilemur ruficaudatus. Next base: position 8,173 of record CAUYRT010048290.1, read on the forward strand.
TCTTTTGTCTTCCTACTCAAGATATAAAAGCTAAAGAGAGATATAGACCCTAATATAATAATCACTGGAGACCTCAACTCTCCATTTTCTAGACAGATCATCCAGACAAAAAAAATCAACAAAGAAACATTGAACTTAATTTGTACTGTGGACCAAACAAACCTAATAGATATTTACAGAAAGTTTCATACAACAGCTACAGAATACACATTCTCCTTAGCTCATGGATTGTTCTCAAGGACAGATCATATGTTAGGCCGCAAAAGAAGTCTTAAAAAATTTCAAAAAATTGAAATCATGCCAAATATTTTCTCTGACCGCAATGGAATAAAACTAGAAACCAATAATAAGAGGAACACTGGAAATTATACAAATGCATGGAAATTAAATAACATGCTCCTGAATGACCTCAATGAGGAGAGTAAAAGGGAAATTAAAAACTTTCTTGAAATAAATGAAAAATGAAAATACAACATATCAAAACATATGAGATACAGAAAAGCAGTAATAAGAGGAAGTTTATAGCAGTAAGTGCCTACATCAAAAAAGTAGCAAAGCATCAAATAACCTACCAATCCAACTCAAAGAACTATAAAAACAAGAGGAAACCAAACCCAAAATTAGAAAAGAAATAATAAAGATCACAGCAGAGATAAATGAAATTGAAACAACAAAAAAACCCACAAAAGATCAATGAAACAAAAAGTTGGTTTTTTGTAAATACAAACAAAACTGACACACCTTTAGCCAAACTAAAAGACCACTATAAGGAACTATATGCCAATCAACTGGAAAACCTAGAAAAAAATGGATAAATTCCTAGACACATTCAATCTACCAAGATTGATCCAGGAAGAAATCTAAAACCTGAATAAAACAATAACAAGCAATGAAACAGAAGCAGTAATAAAGTCTCCCAACAAAGAAAAGCCCAAGACTGATGACATCACTGCTGAATTCTACCAATCATTCAAAGGAGAAATAATACCAATCCTACTTAGACCATTGCAAAAAATTGAGGATAGAATACTCCCAAACTCATGCTATGAGGCCTGTATCACCTTGATACTACAAGACAAAGACGCAAAAAAACTACAGGGCAATATCTCCGAAGAACATAGATGCAAAAATATTCAACAAAATACTAGCAAACCAAATTCAACAACACATTAAAAAGAGTATTCATTATGATCAAGTGGGATTCATCCCAGGGATGCAAGGATGGTTCAACATACACAAATCAAAAAATGTGATACATCATATCAACAGAAAGAACAAGAACCATATGATCATTTCAATTGATGCTGAAAAAGCATTCGATAAAATTCAACATCCATTCAAGATAAAAATCTCAAAAACCTAGGTATAGAAGGAATTTACCTCAACCTAATAGAAGCCATATATGACAGACCCACAGCAAGTATCACACTGAATAGGGGAAAACTGAAAGCCTTTCCTCTAAGATGTGGAACAAGACAAGGATGCCCACTTTCACCACTGCTATGCAACATTGTCTTGGAAGCTCTAGCCAAAACAATCAGAAGAAAGAAAGAAAGTGCATCCAAATTGGAAAGGAAGAAGTCAAATTATCCTTGTTAGCAGACAACACGATCTTATACCTAGAGACCTAAAGACTCCACAAGAAACTATTAGAACTGATAAATTCAGTAGAGTTGCAGGATACAAAATCAACATACAAAAATCAGTAGCATTTTTATATGGCAACAGTAAATAATTTGATAAAGAAAACAAGAAAGTAATCTCATTTGCAATAGCTACAAATAAAATAAAATACCTAGGAATAAACTTAACCAAAGAAGTAAAAGATCTCTAAAATGAAAACTATAAAACACTGAAATTGAAGAGAACACAAAAAATATTCCGTATTCATGGACTGAAAGAATCAATTGTTCAAATGTCCACACTATCCCAAAGCAATCTACAGATTCAGTGCAATCCCCATCAACAGACCAATGACATTCTTCATAGAAATACAAAAAACAAATTCTAAAATTTATACAGAACCACAAAAGACCCAGAATAGACAAGTCATGCTGAGCAAAAAGAACAGAACTGGAGGAATCACATTACCTGACTTCAAATGGAGCTGTAGTAACCAAAACAGCAAGATATTGGCATAAAAACAGGCTGGGTGCAGTGGCTCACACCTGTAATCCTAGCACTCTGGGAGGCCGAGGCGGGCGGATCGCTCAAGGTCAGGAGTTCGAAACCAGCCTGAGCAAGAGCGAGACCCCGTCTCTACTATAAATAGAAAGAAATTAATTGGACAACTAAAAATATATAGGAAAAATTAGCCGGGCATGGTG
>CAUYRT010048291.1:0-11592 GCA_963574885.1 Lepilemur ruficaudatus
AACAATTCTGCACTGGAAAGACGCATCAATTTTTCAGGGTCCACTCATTGTCTCTGCCTCAGGTTTCCTATGAGAAATCTGGTGCTCAGAGAATTTTCCCAGGGCCACAACCTTGTAAGTGACACAGTCCGCACTGGAATACTGAGGAGAAAATTGTCAAGCACACTGACCTTATGTGACAATTCCCAAAGACTTTTTATTTCCCAATCTCATAATTCCCAGGCAAATTTGACTAAGGGTGGGGACTCTCGAGTCACACTGTCATGGTTTGATGCTTGGTGCCAGCAATTATTAGCTACATAATAGGGGGCAAATTCCTTCCCCTCTCTTGAGCTTGGTGTTCCCATTTATAAAATAGACATAATGATAGTATCTATATCAAATACTTTTTGTGAGAATTAAATGAATTATTTCATGCAAAGAGCTTAGACTGCTACTTGGGTCATAGTGCTACCTGTTCCCTGTTGCTGCTGTTGTTGCGATCTACTATTCCATTTGGGGTTAAACTGCCTTAGTGTTGGAGCCCCCCCCATTCTAACACCATATGTTCATTTGTGACACACATTAACTTAGCTGCAACCACTGCTGTGCCTCACCGACCCCTACAACACAGATTCCTCTCTTCTCCCTGAGCTGTAGGCCACTAGAATAAGTCTCCCTCTCCTCAAGAATATTTATAGTATTTAACCAAGTGACCAGTCATTTCTTTTCCTTCTGGAAGAGACTGGTATTTTGAGCCACAGTGATCTTATCCTCTTAGGAGTCTTGCTCTGGCTTTGGACCAACAAAGATTTCTTCACTGTGTCTGCTCTGAAGTAATTATACAGGATTTCTGTATGATCTGCATATGTTTTATTCTAAGAATGGCTGGGTTTTTAAGAGTAGCAAAACCAATACACTCTTTATAAAACTGTGAAGTACTTTGAGATTCAGGCATACCTGAGGACAGATAGAATAAGCAAATCCAATTTGTACCAAGGAATTCAGGCTAATAAAAAGAAAAAGACTCCTTTTGACCTCTTATCCAGTGGCTGTGTATGAGGATAATATTCAATAGAAACGTCGCTTGCTCCCGTCACCTTGCTTGAGTAGAAAAGGTCTCATGTTGAACTTTTAAATGTTAAAGAGGTCATTCATAATTAACTCGCATGCTAGGAATTTTTCATGTGAATGCCACATGCTTCCAATGTCACTGACCTGCTCCCCCTATGTCTCCATAGCCCAAGACACACAATGGACCAGCCACAAAATGGATGCCATGGGGCCATGCCTTAACCTTTCCTTTTTTCCTCTCCCTCGCCATGGACATTGCATGATACCCATTGTGGACACACAACACTGGACCATTGTGGGCTGTGCATGCGGCCCACTTCTTGGATTCTGAGGTCATCCCTGAATGACATTGGAGCCTCTCCCCAAATTCAAAGATATATGACCACCCCATTTCAAATGCCTACTAAACAACCAAATCCAAGGGGTTGGGGCTCTCATTACTGTGCTCTTGCTCCTATTCCAAATTTCTTCCTTATTGTGGGATTCTGGTGCTATTTTCTTTTGCTTTTGGGCACATAGGCCTGCGTTTCTCTAGAATATATACCTAGAGTAGAATTGCTATATCATAGGGCATGAATATCTTCAGCTTTAGGAAATAGTGGGAAACTGTTTTCAAAAGTACTTTCACGAATTCATACTCCCACTAGCAGTGTATGAGAATTTCTCCAGCTCCACATTTTTACCCCACTTAATGTTAATGGTTTGAAAAGTACTTCTTTGCCTTAAGATGAATGTACAAATCTATTTCATTGTGGCTGTATTTTTTATTTTTTAATCTCTATTTTTTATTGGCCATTGGAGTTTCTCCTTTCATGAGAGTCCTGGTTAGTGTTTGTCAGTTTTCTCTTGGTTTTCTGTCGTACTTTATGTTGATTTATTGGCTATTCTTTGTATATTTTGGATACTAGTTCCTTATTGATTATGTGTGTTACATAATAGTATTTTGTGCTTTTACTATTTCTGGTGCCTTTTAGTGAAAGAGAATTTAAAATTGTACCTTTTTAAATAAGATGACTCAAAATAGGTAGGAAAATACGTGCCTGGGAATGTTCCTCTGAGCCTTAAAGTGCCCATATCTTTGGAGTCTTCTGAGCCATCTTCAAGTGAGGAGAAGGGGAGACCCTGAGGATATACTGTTTAAGAATGGGATGTCACCTTCGCTCTTTGGGTCTGGAGCCCGATTTGGGCAAGCTCATCTTGACGATGACAAGCATGACAGTTGCTCCAGTTGCGCACTGAGGAAAAAACAAAAAAGAATAAAGTAAAATAAGATGCCAAGGCATTTACCTTAGCTTCCTTTTTTCCTTCTTTTGAAAAGAATACTTAAAGATGGAGATCGTGGGAGAAGGAAAAAGAGCCACTGCTTCAGAAATGTCAACAGCTCTCAGTCCTTAGTCAAAGATGAAGTCTCTTATGGAGGTGTGGGAGGGGAGCTCCTCATGCCTGCTCTGCTGTTGAGATAGTCCTCTCACCTGTTCATTTCTGAATCATGAACCACCGCCCCCACCATCATTTCTCAGTCTATTTGACCAAATCCAAACCTATTTCCTCCCACTTCCAAAACACTGCCTGCCATTCAAACCCATGTAGGCGAACTCCAGTTGGCATTTGGTTCTGAATTAATACATATTAATGGGTGGTAATACATTTCTACCAGTGCATATATTTACTTGAAATGCAATTTTCCATCTAATGCATTTTATTCACATCACTGCATGGTAACAGCATCCAGAATAATATCTTTAGTGATTATTCATTACTGAAATAATATATCGGTGCCAAACAGCAGCTTTTAAGTAGCTTCAGATATTTTTTCTTTAAATTGAACATGTTATTATTTCACAGATAGAATAATCCCATTATCCCCACTAACCGAAGATGACAGATTTCTAGGAGACTATTTGACAAAGCTGTGTTCATACGGGAACCAGGGCCTTCCTCTGATTGGGGATGGGGTGGGGGTAGGGGTAGAAAACTTGTCTTGGGGAAGGTAAAATTTTGGATGTGAATAGAACTGTGGGATGAACACATGGAGCAGAGAGCTGGTGTGTGTGTTGGGCATGGCTCAGAGCAAAGTGTGTGTGCTGTCTAAAACAAAATTGAAGGTAAGAACAGATGTGTCTTTTGAAAGCTATGGATATGTGGGGGGAGAGGAGAAAAGAAGAAGAAGAGGAGGAGGAGGAGGAGGAGGAGGAGGAGAGATATTTTGGTCTACTAGTGAAAAACATAATACAGATGGGGATTACAGAGTAATGTAGCAAAGTATCACACTCTGCTTTGAAACACGAGGCTGAACTCTTATGACCTGGGGGAAGCCGGCATCATATCTTAGAACACGAGGAAGGAACAGGAAACATTTACTGAGTGGCATTTCTATCATGTAACTTATTTATTTTTCCTGCATGATGGTTATTATGCCCATTTGCTCAGATTAGGAAACTGAAGCTCAGAGAGATTAAATTAAATTGCCCACAGTCCTATGCCTAGTAAGTGGGAGAAAGACAATTTGACTCCAAATCCATGTAATTCTAAATCTTGAGCTATTTCCACTGGATTCAGAATTGAGTAGTGGTTAAGACTAATAGCTATTCAAATCCTAATCTCATCACTTGTACTTGGCACAAGGCTCCAAGTAGGGCCTTGGGCCAACCACTTGACTTGATGTTTGCCATTTTGCTATAGGACTGTAGTAAGGATTCAATGAGATAGAGCATATGGAGAGTACCAGATCATAAAGAAATGTTTACTTATTGGAATATGTCTTTTCCTCCCTCTCCATGTCACCAGAATGAATTTCTGGGTACTTTACAACAGCTAAAACCAGAGAAGAGCCTCCCCTGCAGACCCCCATGAAACCCTGTGAAGCCATGCCTCCTTTGGTGCCTAGATCCATGCCCCCTTGCCTCAGGCAGGTCTAGAACTGAACTAGACTTGAGGCCTTTCTTTGTGCTTAGGGATCACCACCACCAGCAGCACTTTGGAGGTCAGAATAGCAGTGTAATTGACGGTCTACTAAACCTTACAGAAACAACCTAGATCATCTATGTTGTTTCATAGTGGCTTTCACATTAGGCTTTCCTGGGAAGGCTTAAAAAAATATGGATGCTAAGGGCTCAGTCCAAGAGATGAGGTCTCAAGGCATTGATATTTTCAAAAATCACCTGTAATTCTAGTTTTCCACTAAGGATGATAACCACTGGTCTAGAAATCTAGAAATTGATTTAGGATTGAGTTTACAGACAGAGAGATCAGTAAGGCAAACCTTGGAGATTCATGTACAATGAGGGTGGAAAGCTGTCTAAGTCCATTTTCTGTTGCTTATAACAGAATACTAGAAACTGGGTAATTTATTTAAAAAAAAATCCCAAAATTTATTTTTTAAAGTTCTGGAGGGTGGGAAGTCCAAGGTTAAGGGGGCACATCTGATCTGTTGAGAACTTTCTTGCTGGCAGGGACTCTCTGCAGAGTTTTAAGGTGGCACAGGGCATCACATGGCTAGGGGACTAAGCATGCTCTGTGCCAACTCAAGTCTTTCTTCCTCTTCTTATAAAGCCACCAGTCTCACTCTCACAATAAGTCATTAATCCATTAGCCCATTAACCCTTTAATCCACTAATCTATGAATGGATTAACCCATTTATGAGAGCAGGGCCTTTATGACCCAATCACCTCTTAATGACTCCATCTCCCAATACTGCCATATTGGGGATTAAATTTTGAGATGAGCTTTGGATAGGATAACTATCCAAACCACTGCTGAAGCTATGTGAAGCCCAAAAGCCAGTCTTTGCATAAGTGATCCTAAGTCCCTGGTCAAGGTGCCTCCAAAATGAGAAGTCAGAACAGAAGCTATGTTTCAGGTCAGGTGCTGAGAACTGAGAAAAAGTCATTAATTTTCCAATGTTGCCAAGAAGGAACCCAAGACATGGTACTTGTAGTTTTCTTTCTTATTTTTGACTTACATTTTTCTTTTTCTCTTATTTTCTACATAGATTAAAAAACAAAACAAAAACCTTTTAGTTTATAAATTACCATACAGTAAGGTGCACCCTTTTGTATGCATTCTAAAAATTGTGGGGAGGCAAAGATGGCAGATAGTGGTGACCTCCTGGCTCACTGCTCCCAGAAAAGGAGGTGAAGAACTCGGATGGCTACACATGAGTGGATCACTCTCCACCAAGAACAGTGTTGTGAATCTACAAAGAAACAACATGGGACATGCAGTGAAGGAAAAAAAAAAGGTGAAAGGGAGATATGATTGCAAAGACTGGAGAGTGCAAGATACACAATAGGGAATAGAGTGTGGAAGGACTGTGCCCACATGGCCAGCCAGCACAGTGCTATCTGACCCACAGGAGGATGCTCGGCTCTCCCACAGACCTCCACATCCACTCAGATAGGTACGCACCTGAAGTTGGTGCAAAGTTGTTGCATGGCACGGCAGGCTCTGTGGAGAGAAGACAATAGTGGGAAACATTTTGAAATCCCCAGTGCTCTGTGCTGGGACCACACTGGATAGGGGAGGGACTAGTCTGAGTGGTTACTTCCAGTGACTGTGGGAGAGAGTTTGGAGACAGGCACCTTGCCTCTGGTGGTCAGTGGGACCAGAGCACAAGAGGTGAATGCTGGAAAGGGGACTCTGCACCTGGAAACCACTAACAATTCGGCCCTCTCAGGCCAGGACAGAAAGAGCAGGACCCTCTGTGGGACTGTGATGCAGAAGGGACAGCTGGCAGCCTATTGATTCAGCCTGCTGGACTGGTATCTGACAACTCCTGAGTGGTTGCCCCCAGTGCTAGTTCTTCAGGGGCAGGCAACTGCCATTTTGGGGGTACACAGCATGGAGGTATTCAGTAGTTTTAGGCAACACTCCTCCACCAGCCTGGAGATTTTTGCACTAGGCATGGCGGGTTCTGCCTTTGGAGGTGGAGAGAAGAGAGAAAAGCCACTTTCTCTGTGTGACTAGCATGAGTCTGTGGGGCCTCGGTGCTGAACAATAGTTGGCCGCCTGTTGATTTGGCCCACAGGACTGGCTTAGGTTATCTAATAAGAACATAACTATAGGGCTTGCTCTCCGCATCCAAGAGGCTGCCAGCATTGGGGCTTGTGGACGGGGAAGAAAATTCCTGGCCAGAGACCTCAGCAATTGTATCAGTTGAACCATTTCATCATGAGCAGTCTCCCAAGTGTGGTAAAACAGCCCTGAATAACATATTAGTGGCTCCCCCTAGCGGCAAATCAAGCAACCATAGAAGCACACACACCCATGCTTGCAGGCACCAGCTGTGCACTCTCTTGCCCTTACCCCACCTTAAGGGGGAGCAAGGTCCAAGTAACACTCAAGAGTGGCAAGATCCTTCCTAAAGATCGGGGCATTCATATACCCCATCCAGGGGACCACAGCCTAACACAGAGGCATCAGATTACCTCAAAAACTGGCTCCTCCACACACACTGCAATCAACAACAGAGAGGATAACCCCATAGCTTAACCCAATGCCTTACATGTCTAGGTATTAGAGAGCAGTGAAGTCATACACACCACCTAGGAGCTTAAGCTGAGGGACCAAACTCACTAATCTCCATTGGCAAGAGGTGAGGACAACAGGTCAGAGGTAACCCAACTTGCTAAAATACCTCTGAGGCAATACAGGACCAATGTGCCCTCTCCCACCACTGTCAAGGAATGTCACTTGGGGACTTGGAGATAGGGCCATAAACCAGTCCTAGCACCCCCAGTTCTCTACCACATAGACTGATGAGAAAGAACCAGTGAAAGAATGCAGGAAATATGAAAGATCAGAGACAAAATCACCCCCAAAAGAAATCATTAGGCCCTCAACAACAGATACTAATTTAAATGAAATGATTAAAATGATGGAGAAAGAATTCTGAATATGGATAGTAAGAAAACTCAATAGAATGGAAGAGAAAATAGAAACCAAGCACAAGCAAGCCATAAGAGCAATACAGGAAATGAATTAAAAATCCTCTAAAGAAATTAAAATATTACAAAAGAACCAAATAGAAAGACTGGAAATGAAAGAGTCACTTGAGAAACTACAAACACAGTGAAAAGCCTTAAGAATACAATGGATCATGCAGAGGAAAGAATCTCAAGCCTGAAGATAATGCCTTTGTGCTAAACAAATCAGATGAGGAAAAAGAACACGGAAACAAGAGATAAGAACAAAACATACAAGGAATGTAGGATTATGCAAAGAAACCAAATATAAGAATTATAGGCATCCTGAAGAGAGAAGAAGAAAATACACACGGGCTGTAAAATTGATTTCTTGGAATATCGGAGGAAAATATGCCTGGCCTGGCCTGGCCAGAAATCTAGATATCCAGATACAAGAAGCATACAGAGCTCCTGGGAGACTCAATGTGAAAAGGCAATCACCACATCACATAGTTATTAGGTTGGCCAAAGTAAACATGAAAGAAGCAATCCTTCAAGCAGTAAGACAAAAACAGCAGATAACCTACCAAAGAAAACCTATCAAACTGCAGACTTCTCAACTGAAACCTTACAAGCCAGAAGCAACTGGGGACCCATCCTCAATCTTTTTATAACAGAATAATGGCCAAGCTAGAATTCTTTCCCTGGCGAAACTAAGCTTCATCTATGAGGGAGAAATAAAGACATTCCCAGACAATGGAATTTGCAAAGACTAGCCCTGTCCTGCAGAAAGTACTCAGACCTGCATTATACACTGAACAGCACAATAGACACCCACCTAAGTAAAATCACTCAAGAGTTAAAGTCTGGAATCTGGATTCCACAATGGCTTGAGAGGTAAAAACAAAACAATTAAAATTTATCCAACAATATGAACAAAAATCTACCTCAAATATCAATTCTCTTAATAAATGTGAATTGCTTGAATTGTCCACCGAAGAGACATAGACTGGCTGAATGGATAAAAAAAACACAAACCAAGTATATGCTGTCCCCAGGAAACACATCTTACCCGCAAAGACTCCTTCAAACTCAAGGTCAAGGTTTAGAAAACAAACTTCCAGGCAAATGCAAACCAAAAGAAAGTTAGGTAGACATTCTTATATCAGGTAACATAAACTTTAAAACAGTAAAAATAAAGAAAGACAAAGATGGTCACCATATAATGGTGGAGGGAAAATCCAACAAGAAGACTTAACAATTCTTAATATTTATGCACCCAACACAGGAGCACCCAGATACATAAAGCAAACCCTTCTTGATCTAAATAACATGATAAATAGTAATGCCATAGTAGCTGGGGATTTCAATACCCCACTGACTGAACTGGACAGATCCTCCAATCAGAAAATAGGCAAAGAAACAGTGGACTTAAAAAGAGCTCTAGAACAAATGGATCTAACAGACATCTACAGAACATTCCACCCAAATAAAGCTGAATATGCATTCTTCTCATCAGCTCATGGAACTTTCTCTAAAATTGATCACATCCTAGGCCACAAATCATATCTCAACAAATTTAAAAAAATATAAATCATGCCATGTATCTTCTCAGACTACAGTGGTATAAAATTAGAGATCTTGTCCAACAGAAACACTCGTCACTTCACAAAGATATAGAAATTAAACAGTCTATTGCTAAATGACTACTGGGTCAAGGAGGAGACCCAAATAGAAATCAAAAGATTCTTTCAACTAAATGGCAATGGGGAAAGAAGTTATCAAAATCTGTGGAATACAGCAAAAGCATACCTGAGAGGAACACTAATAGCATTAAATTTTCACAACTCAAAGACATCAAGTTCACAAATCAACAAACTAATAAATTGAGTCAAGGAACTGGAAAAGGAAGAGAAAATCAATCCTAAACCTAGCAGAAGAAAAGGATAACCAAGATGAGAGTAGAACTAAATTAAATCAAAGCAAAAGTAGTATACAGAAAGTTAATAAAACCAAAAGTTGGTTTTTCAAAAAGATAAACAAAATTGACAGCCCTCTTGTTAGACTGACAAAAACTAGAACAGAAAGGACTCTAATAAGCACAATAGAAGTGAAAAAAGAGAGGTCACCACAGACATCATGGAAAATCTAAACATTACCTTTGAATACTATAAAAATCTCTATGCCCAAACGCTACAAAATGTGGAGCAAATGGACAAATTCTTAGAAACACACAACCTCCCTAGGCTCAATTAGGAGGAAATAGAATTCCTGAACAGATCAATATCAAGCACAGAAATTAAAAATCTTGCAACAAAAAAAGTCCTAGACCAGATGGGTTCACTTCTGAATTTTACCAAACTTACAGAGTAGAACTCATACCTATACTACAGAAACTATTCCACAACATTGAGAAGGATAGTATCTTCCCCAACTCATTCTATGAAGCCAATATCACCTTGACACCAAAACTAGAAAAGAACACAACAAAAAAGGAGACTACAGACCAATATCCCTGATGAATATAGATCCAAAAATTCTCAACAAAATCTTAGCAAACTGAATCCAACAACACATCAAAAAAATATTCATCATGACCAGATGGGCTTAATTCCAGAGATGCAAGCCTGGTTCACCATGCACAAATCTATAAATGCAATTCACCACATAAATAAAAGCAAGAACAAAGACCATATTATTCTCTCAATAGATGCAGAAAAAGCATTTGATAAAATCCAGCACACTATCATGATAAAAACTCTTAACAAAATAGGCATAGATGGGACATGCCTTCAAATTATTAAAGCCATATATGATAAACCCACAGCTAACATCATACTGAATGGGGAAAATCTGAAAGCATTCCAGCTTAGAACTGGAACTATAGAAGGTTTCCCACTATCTCCACTTCTATTCAACATAGTGCTGGAAGTCCTTGCCAGAGCAATCAGACAAGAGAGGGGAATTAAGGGTGTCCAAATGGGGGCAGAAGAGGTCAAACTCTCACTCTTTGCTGATGATAAGATAACTAGAAAATCCCACGGATTCAACCTACAGACTCCTGGAATTGATAAATGAATTCAGTAAAGTCTCTGGATACAAAGTCAACGCACACCAATCAGTGGCATTCATATACACCAATAACAGTAAAGCCAAAAATCAAATCAAAGATGCAACACCTTTCACAATAGCATCAATGAAAATTAAATATTTAGGAATATGTTTAATGAAGGAGGTGAGAGACCTATATAGGAAGAACTACGAAACACGAGAAAAGTGAAAAGAAATTGTAGAAGATGTAAACAGATGGAAAATCCTACCTTGCTCATGGATTGGCAGAATCAATATTGTTAAATTGGCCACACTACCTAAAGTGATCTACAGAATCAATCAATGAAATCCATATAAAAATACCATCATTATTCTTTCCAGATCTAGAAAAAATAATTCTACGCTTCATATGGAACAAGAGAAGACCTTGTATAGCCAAAGTCACCTTAAGCGAAAAGAATAAATTGGAAGACATCAGTCTACCAGATTTCAAACTTTACTACAAGGCTATAGGAACCAAAACAGTATGGTACTGGTACAAGAACAGAGATATAGACCTTTGGAACAGGTCTGAGAATCCAGATATAAAACCATCCTCATATTGCCATGTAATCTTTGACAAAGCAGACAAAAATAAACATTGGGGAAAAGAATCTCTATTCAATAAATGGTGCTGGGAAAACTGGATAACCACATGCAGAAGATTGAAACTGAATCCCCACCTTTCACCTCTCACAAAAATCAACTCACACTGGATAACAGACTTAAACCTAAAGCATGAAACCTTAAGAATTCTAGAAGAAAATGTTGGGAAAATTTTTATAGACATCAGCCTAGACAACTAATTTATGAAGAAGGGCCCCAAAGCAATCACAGAGGCAACAAAAATAAATAAATGGGACCTGATCAAATTAAAAAGCTTCTGCACAGCCAAAGAAACTATCATTAGAGCAAATAGACAACCTACAGAAATGGGAGAAAATATTTGCATTCTGCACATCTGATAAAGGGCTGATAACAAGAATCTATATAGAACTGAAGAAAATTAACAAGAAAAAATTTAAAAACCCCATCAATAAATGCGCAAAGGACATGAATTGAAACTTTTCAAAAGAAAACAGAATAATGGCCAGTAAACATATAGAAAAGTACTTAACATCTCTAATCATTAGGGAAATGCAAATCAAAACCGCAATGAGATATCACCTAACTCCAGAGAGAATGGCCTTTATCAAAAAGTTCCAAAACAACAAATGCTGGCATGGATGTGGAGAGATTGGAACACTCTTACACTGCTGGTGGGACTGAAAATTAGTACAACCCCTGTGGAAAGTAATTTGGAGATATCTCAAAGAGCTAAAAACAGAAATACCATTTGATCCAGCAATCCCACTACTAGGCAACTACCCAAAGGAAAAAAGAGACATTCTATAATAAAGACTTCTACACTCAAATGTTTATGGCAGCACAATTCACAATTGCAAAGCTATGAAAACAACCCAAGTGCCCATCAATACATGAGTGGATTAATAAAATTTGGTATATGTATGCCATGGAATGCCACTCAACTACAAAAAACAATAG
>CAUYRT010048292.1:0-15711 GCA_963574885.1 Lepilemur ruficaudatus
TTCTTACTTGCACTCAACAAATAATGAGTGCCTATAGTGTCTCAGAAAAGAGAAAATATATTACAAAATATACTCTAATGGTGACATTTATTTTAAAAAGAATGTCAATAATTTTGGATATATAATTTGATAAAAGTTAAATGAATGAGGCAAATTATAAAATCAAGAAATAAAATAGATCAAACTATCAGTATATAGTTTTATATTTTCAAGTGACACTGCTAATTCAATATCAGTAAATTATTTTGCTTAGATATGAACTCTAATGTTTTAGCAACATGATTTTATGCTACTAGCCTCTGGGATTTTCAGGAAAATGAACTCTAAATATTTATGTGTGTATTTTCAAATATCTATACCCTTTTACAAGCATATTATTTGCATATATTTTCACATATTTGTACACAAAGGAGGTCAAATCAGAGAAGGAAGGGAAAGTGGACTTTTCAGACTAAATTAAGTGGAATGGGGTGTAGTATGACATTAGTCTACCTTCATTAGGCCCTGGAAGTCCTGGAACAAAGGAGACCACTTGTAATTGAGCTGACAGTCTGACTTGAAGTTAGGTGTATCTGAAGTCATTAGAGCTGTTGGCACAACGGTTTCAGATCTATAGCAGCAAGTATAACAAGACCCTCGCAAACAGGAAAAGGGCTTTCATAAGGAGCCTTGGGGGGAGCACAGTTAGCTGCTTGCCTGGCCATCTTCATCTGGGTTGCAGAATGATGGCCTCTCAGGTCTGTTGGTTCCCTTTAATTTAGTTAGCTTTCTTTAGCATAAGTTTTCATACTGGAATCTCATACATACAATGATAATAGGAGAAGAATTCCTCACCTAAATGTGCTACATGGTGTGGCAATTGTGGGAGTTACCTGTGTCCTTCTTATTAATGTTTTGGCAAATCCATGGTCAAGATTGACATGCAAAACATTTTTTCCTATTTCTGTTACTTGTTTTCCATTCTCATAATCTTAATGTGATATGAGATTCTCAAATTGGTTCTTATTCCATGCTGTTCATATCACTTTGATCATGTTTTCAGTATCAAAGCTGTTGTACTTATTGCATAGTTCTTAAGGTTTTAACCTGAGCTTGATAAAAAATAGAGATATCCTGCCTCTAGTACTCAGAATTCATCAATGATGCTTCAGTGGTAGGGCTATTTTGATCCCTAATTACTTGAATATAAAATTACGAGTTAAGGCACTCTACAAAATTCTATAATAAATACTTTATGCTTTTAAAAAATGATGTGATATTGATATTCTATCGATAGAATAGAAAGTGGTAGCATTCCCTATCATAAGTGAGGTTCTTGGCTATTTGTCCTAGTATTTACTTTACTTTTCTGTATACTCGAAATATTTCATAATTTAAAAATATAATTTATACTTATAAAATAGTAACAGAATTATTTAGCTCATATGACCAGATGGTCTAGATTTAGCTTTAGGATTTATTTGATTTAACTGTGCAATGACATCTTCAGGAATGACAAGACCTTTCTGAAGAACTGTGAGTAACCTCTTTTTCATATAGCTGCTAGAACTAATCCTTCAGTCTATCTCTCTGTCCCTGATTGTGTGTGTCAGGGTACCAAGGGAATGCCATGTACTAGTTGGCATAGAGTGGATTACCTCAACCAACAACTGTGTGAGAGCGATGCCCTTGCCTTGATTGGGTTAGACAATGCAGATCCTATCCCCAAATTCCCACAATTCATAAAACTGGAAAAGGAATGGATCCTTCCTAGGGGAGACATCCACAGTAGACACTGCATTTTCCTGTTCTACTGAAGCCACATTCACCTATGGCTATTGGAAGGCTTCTTCTGTCACATGCCACCTGGCTTTCCCAGCTAGAGTTTGCAAAACAATGCTGCCTCTGATTGGTGATTTTAGTGCTCAAGTCATTAAAATCAATTATAAGTTGGTCAAATTCTCCCCATACACATTTTAATTAGCTGCATTTATCTAAATTTCTACTCTACACATAAGAGAGAGCTTACCCATTTTCAAGGTCATATTAGAATGTCATCAGAGTATAGCATGTTGTATGATATGAATGAAGGCAATTAGATAACTGTTTCTGAGCAACAAAAGAAAAAAATGCCACCAAAGCAAAAATTTCACTAACTTCTGAACACAGTAAAATGGTAATTATTTCTGAATTTGACAGTTTATGATGACAGACTGTATTGATACAGTTGAAGCACCTGTACTATGACATGACAAAAACAATAGACCTGTTTTGAAAGCGGTCTGTTCCTTTGGCTTCCCAGATGCACCAAAGATGAAGCAGAAGGCTGTCCTGAGAATAGACTAGTGAGTTGGCCAACCTCATTGTCTTGGCTGGATGGATGAAAATATTTTAGTTTGACCTTGAACTTACAGGTTTTAAACTGTGCTTTGCCTGCTCCTTGCTGTATATTTTAAGCATTGCAAGGTATGGAGGTATCTTAATCAAACCTTTACCATAAATTTCAGCCATAAAAATAAGCACTGGTAGATGTTCCCAGAGACTAAAAGAAATCAGGACAACGAAACGAGAGTCTGGCATTGAATCTAAATGGATATTATTATATTCTGCCCGTTTTCATTTGGTTTGACAGGAATCTCCAAGTAGAGATTCTGAGTGGAGTTGCTATGGACAGATGTTCAGATTCCCTTAGCCTGGCCTTCCCTGGAGTGGCAGAAAGCCTTTGTGATGGAAATGCTCGGTTACTAGTGGCTGAAATTAATATATGATTTCTGAGGCAGAAGTTAGAGAAAATGTTTGTATACCTGGCTTTGAAAACTATTAACAAGATTTTATTAAATCTGACGATGGAAATGTTAAATGTAATACATTCAGGATGCTTGATCTGTTGTCATTCCCAGGAGGACTTTGATGCTGGCAGTGTCAATGTCTCCCTTTTTAATTGATGTCGATGTGTACTTATCCAATGGATGAAAGAGGCCAGGAATTAATAAGGGGGATAATAAACCTATAAAGGTAGGCAACATTGTGAGTTTTTAAATATTTAGCTTGCTTAGTAAACATATTAATTAATCTGTAAACATATAGTTTATATGAGGACTGTCAAACTACAGCCTGCCAGCCAAATCCCTTTGACCACCTGTCTTTGTAAATATAGTTTAATTGGAAGACAGTCCCACCCATTTGTTTACAGATGGCTGTTTTTGCATTGCAAGGACAGAGTTGAGTAGTTATGACGGGAATCATGTCACCACAAAGCCTAAACCATTAGTGTCTGGCCCTTTACAGAAAAGGTATGCCAAACCTCAGTCAATACCAGCCTCTTTCAGCAATACCTTTTTTGTACGTGTAAACAATCACATTTCTATAGTTGTTAATGTACATTTCAACATATATCTTAATTTCATACTTTTTCTAACCTAAAAAAGAGCCTCTAATTTGGTAAAAGTTTCTGAGCCCCAAAAGATGGATTCCAAGTTTTTCGTTTTCTTTTCTTTTTTTAATTTTTGATATTTTTCAAATCAAACTCTGTCAGAAATTATTTCCCCATTTCAGCAGGATGCGGAGCGTGACATCCTCTGTGTCCCAGGGAAGTACAGCATACATAATGCATGAGTCTTTGGGAAGATTGGAGCCTTTGAATATACAATTACACTTTGGGCTTAAAATGGAATGTTCCATGTTTGGAAGCAACTTGAAGTTTCCCAAAATATTTGTTTGCAGTTCTAATTTCAATAATTAACATAGGGATTAAAACATGTTTCTTATCTTTCAATTCCAGCAGTGAGGTCAGCACCTGACAGCTACTGGGGGAAAAAATGCCTCTAGAGCTTCCCAAGTCAAAGCCAGCGATAACGTTGTTTCAGCAGCAAACCCTTTGCAGGGAGGAGAGCTCTGCAGGTTGTTGAATTGATGGGCCTGCACCTTGACGTGGTGTAAGACATGCTGTTTTCTCTTCCTGAATGCTCTATTCCATGGGCCTCTGACAAGAGCAAAAGGAGGAGATGCAGAATGTTCTTTTCATCTATATGACCATAAAAACTGGAAAACTTTGGTTCTCCCTTTATTGTTTTTAGTCTTTTTCTATTTCTTTCTTTTCAAATCCAACTACTTCAGAGAAAAGATAAATCCACACATGCATAACCCCAGACTCTTCAACTTCTGGGCCTCCACAGGCTCGTTTTGCTCTAAGCTTTCTTCCTGAAGCAGAAGTAAATCTGCAAACAGGATATTAACTGTAGTTTTGCTGAGGGAAGTTCTTTGAGCTTTTGCAATTCCTTGGGGCAGAAAGGCTCAGAAGCTGTTTTTTGGTTTTCATCTCTTACCTGTGTTTCCTTACTATTTACAGAAATAATAAATTTTATTTCCAGGTGGCATTGCCACTTGAAAGAATCCCTTCCTCAAACCTCAGATATGAAACCTGAGTTTTATCTTCTCCCCCACCCCTCATTATATGTAGGAGGAGCATAGCTGTGATGTCTGCTATTCTAGCTTCGTAATATCAAATCAGTCCCTTTAGGTCTCTTGAGATGAAGTGGTGGGGTATACTATTAAGGAAAACAGGAACCATCTGGCATTTACAGATTGGCCCTGTTATCACATTGGTTGTCCTGTGAAGTGAGTTGCACCATCGCAGGAAGTTAAAGTAATGATGCAATCCACGAATTTCACTTAAACAGAGAAGTTATAGGTAGAACTTAGGTAGGACTATGAAATTTGGGAAATGTATATCCACCCACCCATGTTGTCTTTGTCCATTCAGGCTGCTATAGCAAAAATATCATAAACTGAATAGCTTATAAACAACAAACATATATTTCTCACATTTCTGGAGGCTGGGAAGTCCAAAATTAATGGGCCAGTAGATACAGTGTCTGGTGAGGTCCTCTTCCTCATACTTGGTGGCTTTTCTCTGTATCATCATATGGTGGAAGAAACAAACAAGCTCTCTGGTGCCTCTTTTATTAGGGTACTAATTATATTCACGAGGGCTCTCCTCTTAGGACCTAATCACCTCCTAAACATCCTACTTCTTAATACTGTCACATTGGGGATTAGTTTCAACACATGAATTTTGGGGGACACATTAAGACCATAGCACATGTGAATATTTTAATTTGACCAGAAGTTCTACTGTGCACATAACCCTTCCTTGGTGACTGATGTTAGAACATTTGAAGCTACCTCTTTACCTTAACTCCTTCTGGGTTTCATTTTGATTTTATGACCTTGAATGTTTCTAAGGTCTCTGCAATAGTCTTTGTATTCTATTTCTAGGTTTCCTTTGAAACCATGTTTTAAGGACATTGCCTTGAATTTGTTCCATGGCTATTTATTAAGTGCCTATGTGCTGGTTGTTCTCCAGCATCTCTCAGCTCCAGTCCCATCTGCCTCTGTTTGGCTCTGTGCCTCAGGAAGCCAACACCCAGCCTGAATTTCTGGGCTCCGTTGACTTCCATCTTCCAATGGCTTTGGACAAGTAATAGCATCACCAAGATAGTCAAGGACAGGAGACAACCAAAGTGATGGCATAAATCCATTTCCCCTGCGTAGGCTGTGTCGCCGGGGCCATTCTCTTTTCCTCCAGGACTGCAACCCCTCCCCTGTGGCTTTAGTGTTCACTGTGCTCCAGTACTCCCTTAGCCTCACAAATTTTTTCTTGGGGCTTCAGAATTATAAAGATGTCCCATGGTTAATAATTTCTAGGTACCCCAAATTCCTTTTTGATTTCCTTAATTCTGCTGACACTTCCCTAGGTACTACTCCCTATAAGAAAAAAAAAATCTCTTACTATTTGAAAAGAATTCTGTATTCCTCTAGGAAGTGAACAGTACAACCTACTATATGCTAGACACTATCCTAGGCCTGGGAATACACTATGAACAAAATCAGGAAATCCTCCCCTTGTGTCATTCTAATCTAATAGAGGAAACCAACAATGAAAATATAAAAGAAAATAAATAAATACATATAATATGTCACTGGTGCCATGAAGTGACATAACTAATCATATAATATGTTGGTGATGCTATACAGTGACATTAAAAAGACCAAGGGGAGACAGGGAGCTGGTGAGGGCTGAGATCAAGTTAACGTGGTTTTAAATATCAGTTGAGGGAAAGTCTCATGAGAAAGTGACATGTGAGCAAGGACACAGAAACTGTGTTTCTGCTTCTTAGGCGGAATCATGTTAGAACATGAGAAGACTACATCCTTATCTTAGCTCTACTTAGAATTGCCTCTCCAGAGATTTATTTTGATTTTATATCTGTCATTTTTTTAAAGATTGCTGAGATAGTCACTTGGAATCAATATCTAAGTTTCCTTCACACCATATTTTAAGAATATTGCCTTGCATTTGTTCGATTGATCTTTACTAAACACCTATGAACTAGTTGTTCCTTATTTGTCTTCCTAGAGGTTTAGGGGCAAGAGGAAAAACAGGTCAACTAGTTAGGAATAGATAGCAATAATTTAGTAAAAGGTGATGGTAGCTTGGCCTGGGTGGCAATGGTAGAAGGGATATGTGGTCAAATTCTGAATTAATTCTGAATGCGGAGCCAACAGAATTTCTAAAGGATTATATGAAAGAAAAAGAAATGATGGGAAATCCCAAGATATCTGGTAGCTGAAAGGTTAG
The DNA here is from genome assembly GCA_963574885.1 of Lepilemur ruficaudatus. Classification (NCBI taxonomy): domain Eukaryota; kingdom Metazoa; phylum Chordata; class Mammalia; order Primates; family Lepilemuridae; genus Lepilemur; species Lepilemur ruficaudatus. The sequence goes on from CAUYRT010048292.1 coordinate 6,620, forward strand.
GATAGGCTGTAATTATGGCAGATTTTGAAAAGAAAATCAAGATTTGCACATTTTACGTGTTAATTCTGAAGTATTTGTTGAAATTCAAAGGGAGATGCCCTTGAAGTAATTAAGTTTGAAATTGTAAATTGAAAGACAGAGTCCAGAAAGAAGAAAAAAGACATTGGGAATATTACTTAAAACCAAGGGACTGACTAGATGAGATTACAGAGGGAGTGAATGCACACAGAAAAGTAGAGGGGTGGACATAATCCTGGACACTCCAGGGTCTAAAACTCAGTTGTTGAAATAGACCCAGCAAAGAAGCCAGTGAAGAAATGATCAGTGAGAGAACTGAATAAACATCACATTGTTTATGGTTATGACCACAACCCATTATTATAAAGATCCAGGCATGAATTAGTTTTCAACTGATAACCCTAAAGCATATGTATATTCAGTAGAAGTTCACATAAATCATTACTTTAAGTTAACTTTAAAAAACAAGTTCTCATTCTGTATCTATTAGCACAAATGGTTAAGAAAAAATGGGGGGAAAGAGTAAACAGCGATTCTACAAGTAGAAGGACTGTAAACGTTTCATTTGGATGGTCTTTTCTGATAAATATGGAAAGGAAGAAAACTAGAAACTGCACTTTCAATGGATTGTGATTAATGCAGTAATTCTAACTTTATGTGAAAATTGAAAAGCGATGAAATCCAAACCCATAGGATTAAAACACTAGAAATGCTAGGGAAACTCTTAGTTCCACAGAAGAGGGCAAATGATACAGAGTGTGTAGCACCTTATTTCCATGAAGAGATGCAACTTTTGAGCAGTCCATGGAGAGTGTGCATCTTGTCGCACACCACACAGTGATTAATTCCCTGGGTAGTCGAGGTGCAATCTCAGCTTGAGCAGGCAATCTGGGATGCCGAAGAGTACAATCTCTTATCAACTAAAAAATTCTTAAGGGAAAGGAAACAAATTATTCTGAGACAGTATGTAAGGACTAGATTGCAAGCAAATTCTCAGAGAAAGTAACAATATGCTAAGTTACTTTCAGAGATAGGTATGGGAGTGGGTGTAGGGAGAGGTAATGTAGCTGCTGATAACAACATTGCCGACTTATTAAAAGACTGAGATGCCACGGAGAAAGGCCAAGTAAACGCTGGTAGAGTTTGGATATGGGTAAAAATCATGGTGTCTCCAACAGTTGTGATATTGAGAGGATTTACCTCTGAAACAAAATGGGTATTACATGTATCCAATACCACTTTTCTAAACATTTTCTCCTATCCTGTGTATCTCACTCCACTCGCAAGGAGTAAGTTGCCAAAGAATGATTTTATGAGGATATAAGATGCATAGAGTTAAAAAATTAGAAGATTATCTTGAAAAAAAATGGGAAAATGCCTAAAACTCACTGATGCTATACAGCTTTACCTTCAGTTTCTGCCATGGTCTTCAGGTTACTGCACAGAGGCAGTGGTCTCTGTTGCTTTGGCCCCAGCATATGGAGAGGAGGACAGTGGAATCAGACTGTGAAGGGGAGGGGAAAGATTAGATGTGAGTGCCAGCCAGTCAGTCTTCCCAGCACAGAGTAGGTACTTAATGTTTGTTGGATGAATTTACAGATCAGATTAATGAAGAAATTACAGTTTTCAATTTACTGCTCAAAGCTATTATCATTTCTTAGCTCTTACCCAATAACATTAATTAATTTACTCAGTTATTATTTAATTTATCTGATTAATAGGTCAGTTAATCTATCAGTCAACAAATATTTATTTACTGCCTATTACATGCTAAATGTTATGCCAGATTCAGGGAATAGAAATAGAAAAGTCAAGTCATGATTAAAAATATTCTTGGCAATTCAAAGAGTCAGATAAGAAATAATAAGTTCTAACAAGAAAGATCTGATATAGGTACATAGCAAAATCTTGGAAGAGCAGACCTGGGCACAAAATTCCAGGGCCTAGTGTAAAACAAAATTCATGGTCCCTTGTTTGAAAATCCTTAAGAATTTCAAGATGGCTACAGAAGAGCATTAAACCAAGTGTAAGGCCCTGTGCTGTTGCAAAGGTTGCACACCCATGGAGCTAACCCTGCAAAGGAGAATTACCTGATTATTTCTGTGAAGGGTGTTTTTGGAAAGATTTTTGGAATAAGTGGTATATGAGCTCCTTTTTGAGAGATGAAGTTTGCTTGGCAAAGGAAGATTGGAATTAAATGTAAATAAATAGAAATGGAAGTTTTAAAATTCCTTTTCAGCTCTTAAAAGGCAAATATTAGGCCGGGCGCAGTGGCTCACGCCTGTAATCCTAGCACTCTGGGAGGCCGAGACGGGCGGATCGCTCAAGGTCAGGAGTTCGAAACCAGCCTGAGCAAAAGTGAGACCCTGTCTCTACTAAAAATAGAAAGAAATTAATTGGCCAATTAAGAATATATAGAAAAAATTAGCCGGGCATGGTGGCACATGCCTGTAGTCCCAGCTACTCAGGAGGCTGAGGCAGAAGGATCGTCTGAGCCCAGGAGTTTGAGGTTGCTGTGAGCTAGGCTGATGCCACAGCACTCTAGCCCAGGCAACAGAGTGAGACTCTGTCTAAAAAAAAAAAAAAAAAAAAAAAGGCAAATTTTATACCCAGAAAATGGTAATTGGTTCAAAAGTTGATTAAAGGAGGAGAATGGAGTGGCCAGACTTGAGAATTAAAAAGTAGATAAGAAACACATCATGACTGCCCTTTAGACCACGCTAAGTAATATGCATGCATAAATATCACAGTAATAATATATTCCTTGTATTTATTTTATTGAGGTTTAATTCACCGAAAATGCGCAACTCTTAAGTACACATCTTAATGACATTTTATATTTTTAATGACCACCTATATAAAGGTATAGAATATTTTATGACCCTAGGATGTCCCATTGTGTTTCTTTTCAGTCAATAGCCCAATCGCTTTTCTGATTTCTATCACTACACATTAGTTTTGCCTTTCTTGAACTTCATATGAATGAAATTATATAGTGTATGCTCTTGTTTGTACTTTATATTTTAATGAATAACTTCACAGTTAATACTCATAGTAATCCTATGAGGAAATTGTTTTTGGCCCTACTTTTTACAGATGAGGAAATTAACACTCACAGTTATAAAATTAACTGTGGCTAATAAGTAATAAAATTGAGGGTCAAACTCCATTCTTGCAACTTTAAGTTAAATTTCTTCTTCATATTTCTTTTTTCTGGTTCGTCCTTTCTTTTGTCCCCTCTATCTGTTTTCACTGCTGCCTACTTGGGCCTTTATAATGTGACAAAGTGACATTCTACAACTCAAAAGGAACAGGATGGCAAATTTTGAAAATGAAACTCTAAAACATAAGAAAAATTTAGCTAATTATAATTACTAAGTATAATGACCTTTATCATCACCATGCTACAAATACGAAAGTAGATTGACTTACTGAACATATCACTTCTGAGCTAATACATATTGCTATTTTTTTCTGTAAAAAATTCTTTTAAACCACCAAATAGAAAAATAATTGTTAAAGAGACAGATTTTCCCCAGACATTCTACTATCCATTTACTGAAAATAACTAGGAATTTTTTACCAGCAATAATAAAAACTTTATCCCTTTTAGTGGGTAAGAATATATAACTTCAATCACACCTGATGTTAATGTATTATATATTTGCTGCTATTTTAGAAAATTACTCTGAATGTTTAGTTTTCAATTATTTTGAGATCTATTTTTTTCATTGTTTAGTTTTCAATTATTTTGAGGTCTGTTTTTTTAGATGTATGAAGAACTTTCATTGGCTTTGTCTACTGAGGAAGGGAATCTCAGAAATAGGTACAGGAAGATTTTGCATTCGTGCATGGAGGAAACAAGTAAAAAAAATTAAAACTGAAAAGATGTGACACAATATTTCTGAACTTGGATATTTAACATATTTTCCTCATGGAATTCTCCTATTGTATTTCATGATGACTTAATCAGCAGTTTTCAGGGGAACATTTTTTTTCTGTGGATACAGTTTCCTTCTTCATGTCTCACTGTCTTTCAATATCATAATCCCTGTTCTATTCTCCCTTCCATCAAGGTTTATTTATTTCTACTGACCGTTATCCCTTACCACTTACTTCAGAGTAACTCCACAATTCGTAACTTTTCATTTTATCCCCCATTTAATTCTTAGTCAATTCTCACTAATTACAGGATCATCATGTCCTAACTAGTACTATAAAAATAATAAAATTTACTGTTCTGCTCAGGACAGTAATTACTGTCTAATCTTATCCTATTCAGAATAGCAACATTTCCTCAGAATCTGCTGAAAAAATAATCCCCTAGCAATCACCCATTTAGTATGATATTCATTTTGTTTCTGACTTTTATGCCTCAAAAGTAAAAGCAATGTAAAATCAATAAAGCCACAGGTCTAGAGGTGACAGTTTTTAAACGAATGCTGTCTGTTACAGTCACTTAGGGAATCTCTTTTACGACTAAGACCTAGGAACAGTGTCGGAAATGTCCTAAGGGAGATTATTATGCAATTAATTGAACTTGTTGGAATTTCTACGTTCTATAAATTGTCTTGCAGCCAAAGATTTCTTAGAAATGTACAGCCAAATGAGAAACTTACCAAGCGTATTCTACGTCTTTAGGAAACAATAAATTTTCATTGGAAAACAGCAATATTTTGTTTTCAACAAAATAAATATGTCTTCTAAAAACTGATGTTTGTAAAAACTATGCGATATTCAGTCATTCATTTATTCATTCAGAAAATATGGTTTGAGAACCTACCAGGCACAGTTTTAAGCATTAGAGAGAGAGAGAGAAAAAAAAGACAAGAAGTTTTGATTTTGCTGTCATGAAGCATATTAGAAGAAGGAAATAGATAACAGTATCAGACAATGACAAGTGACAGGAATGCATAACAGGGCAACAAGATAAGGATTATCTACAGGGAATGTTTTAGGTTGAGTAACTAGGAGACAAAGTCCAGGGGAGGTGTGAACTAGGTGTGTTTGAGAAACAGAAGGATATCTATATTTGTACCTAAATAGTAGAGGAGAGGAGGACAAAGTGATAGAAGAGAGACTGAGTGGGTCCATAGTTGAATTTTTGCTTTATTCTAATTGCAGTGGGGACATATAGGAGGGTTTTGAAGGAATAAGAATGAAGGAGAATAAAAACAAGTCTGATTTTCATTGCCAAAAAATATCGCTGCTGTCAAGAGAATGCGCTGCAGAAGGCAAGAGGTAAGAACAGAGAACTACTAGAACAGCAGTCTTCAGACTACAGACGCCATCTTTGGGGATAGTCATTCTAAGGGGTAGTAAAATTTTTGATTTACAGGGATATTTCCTCCTTTTAATTACTTTAACTTAGTAATTTCATTGTCACCTGGCTTGTATTTGGTCTGATAAAAATCCAGTGGTATTATTATCTTTGTTTCTTTGAATTAAATGTATATTTCTATATATAATTGTATTTACTTTTTAATTTTTTCAATGACACATAATAAATGGACATATTTGTATGATATATATCATAACTTAATTCATTTATATAGATTATTACCCTAAATATTTATCTTTTCTTTATGTTAGAAACATTCAAATTATTCTCTTCTAGTTATTTTGAAATATATAATAGGTTATTGTAAAGTATAGTCACCCTACTGATCTATTAAACACTATGTCTCATTTCTTTAATCATCAAACTGTATATTCATACCATTAACCAGCCTCTCTTCATCCCCGACCCCTTGCCCTTTCCAGCCTCTCAAAGCCACCAATCTATTCTCTGTCTTTATGAGATCTACCTTCTAGGCTCCCACATATGAGTGAGAACGTGTGATATTTGTCTTTCTGTGCTTGGTTTATTTCATTGAACATAATGAACTCCAGTTCCAACTATGTTGCTACAAGTGACATTCACTTTTGTGGCTGAGTAATATTCTATTGTGTATGTATACCATATTTAATTTATCCATACATCCACTTATGGGTACTTAAGTTGATTCTATATTTTGGCTATTGTGAATAGTGCTGCAATAAACATGGGAGTGCAAATATCTCTTTGATATATTGATTTCTTTTCTTTTGGATTTATACCCAATAGTGAAATTCCTGGATTATATCATAGTTCTATTTTTACTTTTTGGAGCAAACTCCATATAATTTTTCATAGTATCAGCACTAATTTACATTTAGCATATGAGAGTTCACCTTTCTCCACATCCTCACCAGCATATATTATTCCCTGTTTCTCTCATAAAAGCCATTCTAACTGGATGAGATGATATATTATGATTTTGATTCAATTGTGGTTTTTGATACTTCTCTGATGATTAGTGATGTTGTGCATTTTTTTCATGTACGTGTTGTGTGTATATTCAGACCTTGTGTCCATTTTTAATCAGATTATTTGGTTTTTTTCTGTTGTGTTGTTTGAGCTTCTTATATATTCTGGTTATTAATCTCTTGTCAGATGGATAGTTTACAAATATTTTTCCTATTCTGTTGGTTGACTCTTAACTTCGTTGATCGTTTTCTTTGCTTTGCAAGCTTTTTAGCTTGATACGAACACATTTATTTATTTTTGCTTTGGTTGTCTATGCATTTTAGGTCTTATATGAAAAGTCTTTGTCCAGAACAATGTCTTAGAGTATTTCTCCAATGTTTTCTTATAATAATTTTATAGTTTTAATCTTAGATTTATCTTTGATCCATTTTGGGTTGATTTTGGCAAGAGACAAGTGTATAGTTTCATTCTTCTGCATGTGGTTATCCAGTTTTCTCAGCACCATTTATTGAAGAGACTGTGTTTTCTCCATTGTATGTTCTTGGTGACTTTGTCAAAAGTGAGTTAGTTGTAAATGTGTGGATTTATATATATCTGGGTTCTCTATTCTGTTCCATGAGTCTATATGTGTTTTTATGTCAGTGCCATGATGATTTCTTTATTTTTAGTATATTTTAAAGTCAGGTAGTATGATTATCCAGCTTTCTTTTTGCTCAAAATTGCTTGGACTATTTGGAGTCTTGTAGTTCCATGTAAGTTTTAGGATTCTTCTTTCTATTTCTATGAAGAATGTCATTGTTATTTTCATAGGGATAGCATTCAATCTGTAAATTTTGGAGGGTAGAATTGTCATTTTAACAATATTAATTCTTCAAATCCATGAGCATTAATCTTTCCATTTGTTTGTGCCATTTCAATTTCTTTCATCAAAGAAATTTGATGAAAGTTCCTTGTATAGATCTTTCATTTCTTTGGTTAAATTGATTCCTAGCTATTATTTATTTTTGTAGCTACTATAAATGGGATTGCTTTCTTGATTTCTTTTTCAGATTATTTGTCATTGATGTATATAAAAGCTACTGGTTTTTGTATGTTAATTTTGTATCTTGCAACTTTACTAAATTTGTTTATCAGTGGTCATTTTTTCTGGGGGAGTCTTTAGGTTTTTCTAAAAATAAGATCATGTCATCTGCAAACAAAGATAATTTGACTTGTTCTTTTACAGTTTTGATACCCTTTATTTCCTTCACTTGCCTAACTGCTCTGGCCAGGACTTCCAGGATTATGTTCACTAACAGTTGTAAAAGTAGTCATCTTTGTCATGGTCTAGATCTTAGAGAAAAGGTCTTCAAGTTTTGCTTATTCTGTGTGTGGTTAGCTGTCTGTTTGTCATAGGTGGCCTTTATTATTTGAGGTTTTAAGTTCCTTTTATACCCAGTTTGTTGAGAATTTTTATCATGAAGGAATGATGGATTTTATCAAATGTTTTTTTAGCATCTATTAAAATGATCATATGGTTTTTGTTCTTGGTTCAGTTAATGTGATTTATTATGTTTATTAATTTACATGTTTATTGATTGTTGAGCCATCTTTCTATCCCTGGCATGAATCCCCCTTGATCATGGTGAATGACCTTTTTAATGTATTGTTGAATTTGGTTTGCTAGTATTTTGTTGAGAATTTTTGTATATATGTTCATCAATGATATTGGCATGTAGTTTTCTTTTTTTTGTTATGTCCTTTTCTGATCTTGGTATTGGGGTAGTGCTCTCCTCATAAAATGAGTTTGGAAGTAACCCCTCCTCTTCAATTTTTGTGAAGAGTTTAAGTTGAGCTGGTACTAGTTCTTCTTTAAATGTTTGGTAGAATTCAACAGTGAAGCCATCAGGTCCTGAGAATCCTGGGCTTTTCAATGAAGGGAGACTTTTTATTTGTTTGTTTGTTTATTTGTTTTAGATGCAGGGTCTCACTCTTTCACCCAGGCTGGAGTGCAGTTGTGCAATCATAGCTCACTGCAACCTCAAACTCTTGGGCTCAAGCAATCCTCCTGCCTCAGCCTTCCCACTAGCTGGGTCTACAGGTGTACACCACCATGAACGGATAATTTTTTAATTTCATAGAGATGAAATCTCATTGTGTTGCCAAGGGTGGTCTTAAACTCCTGGTCTCAAATGATCCTCCTGCCTTGGCCTACCAAGGTGCTAGGATTATGGTGTGTGCTGCTGCACTCAGCTGATGGGAGACATTTTATTATGGCTTCAATCTTGTTACTCATTATTGGTTTGCTATAGTTTTCTGTTTCTTCATGGTTCAATCTTGGTAGGTTGTATGTGTCCAGAAATTAATTCACTTCTTCTAGGTTTTCCAATTGTTGGTGTATAGTTGTTGACAGTAGTCTTTAATGATTCTTTGTATTTTTGTAATCTCCTGTTATGTTTCCTTTTTCATTTCTGATTTTATTTATTTGGGCCTTACCTCCTTTTTTCTTAGTCTACCTAAAGCTTCATTGATTTTGTTTTTTTTTAACAAACCAACTTTTTGTTTCATTAATCTTCTATATTTTTATAGTCTCAATTTCATTTAGTCCAACATGCCTTTATGATAAAGACTCTAAACAAAATAGGTATAGGTGGCTCATTCCTTAAAATTATCAAATCCATTTATGACAAACCTACGGCCAACATCATACTAAACGGGGAAATACTGAAATCATTCCCACTTCGAACTGGAACTAGACAAGGATGCCCACTCTCCCCTCTCCTATTCAACATAGTGCTCGAAGTCC